>JAUMHQ010000078.1:11610947-11624524 GCA_032361165.1 Enteromius paludinosus | reverse complement strand
TAGTTTTGAGAGCTCTAACCCAGAACATAACCTGCCCCGGAGCAGGTTAGCCATGCAGCGCAAGTTACCATGGCAATGAACACCAATTGAAGCAGAGTTTCTTTCGTGGTACCTAAAACCCAGGGTTGGCACAAACTAATCTTAAACTTACCTGGCTAGCCAGCTAATCCGGCTTCATGGTACAGGCCCCAGATCTCTGACTATCCAAAAAAAATTGGTCACGAATGTAAAATACATTTTAAATTACTATCTGAATTGCTTAAATAGTTTTGTCAATGTTTTTTCTTCATAAATATGAACCTCTAGGGGGAAGCTTGGTGATTCTGTGAATGGTACCACTCCGTCAATCTATGCAGGCCTGGCTGAGGACCTCTATGAGTCTGAACCTCCACAGAAACCTTCAAGGAACAATTGTATGGGTTTACTCCACACTCATTATTGCATAATACAATATCTATGACTTGCTTTAAAAAAAAAAAAAAAAAAGATTGCTCCCATGTTTACACCAGGTATCAAAGAGTTTAAAGAGATGTGTTCTATTTAGACACACAGATTAAAGAATATAATTAGATCTGCTGACGACGTGTAAGCAATCGGCACAAATGATTTCCTGAATATATAATAAATCTCATTTTAGTGTGCTTACCTTGCTGTGATTAGCATCCTACTGCTTTTTTTTTTAGCTCCCTCCCTACATATTATTTAGACAAATAAATAAGTAATGCTAAACATTTTTAAATACTGCTGTTTTAAAAAAGAGGGACATGTTGCCAAAAAAGGATAAAAACATTTCACAAAAAGTCCTGTTTATCGTAATAATTTGTGTGCTTTGTGTATCTAGTGACTTTTGAGGATAAGTTCAAGAAAAATATGGAGATGGGAAATGCTGAGCTGGAGAAGCGCCGACAGGCCCTGCTTGAGCAGCAGCGCAGGGAAGAGGAAAGGAGGGCACAGAAGGCCAGAGAAGAGCAGGAGAGAAGAGAGAGGGAGGCACGAGAGCTGGAGCTGAAGAGGAAGAGGGAAGAGGAGCTCAGACTGGAGCGACAGAGGGAGCTGGAGAGACAAAGAGAGGAAGAGAGACTCCGAGAGATGGAGAGGAAGGAGGTGAGAGGATGTTTCAGGTTCATTTTCCAAAATGGGTTTAAATTTCACAAAAGGTTTATGTGGACTCAGGAAAACATTTTTGCTAACCACTCCTGAGATGGTTCTTACAGGCAGCCAAGAAGGAGCTGGAACGCCAGCGGCAGCTTGAGTGGGAGAGGAGGAGAAAGCAGGAGCTCCTAAACCAGAAGAGTGAGGAGCAGGAGGAGATCATTAAGCTCCGAGCCAAGAAGAGGAGTCTGGAGATGGAGCTGGAGGCTGTGGTGAGGATATAAGACATCATGCTGTCAACCACTACATTTCATTTACACACATATTTTTTATTTATTGATTTATTTTTAAATGAACAGCGGGCTTGATAAAAGAGATTTCCCTCCTCTCTTTTTAGGGCAACAAGCAGAAACAAATCTCTGACAAGCTTCGGGATGCTGAAGGCAAAAAGAGAATTCATAAAAATGAGCTTGAAATGATCAACCAGAAAAGAGACTCCTGCATCACAGAAATCAGCTTTCTGCAGAAACAGTTAGAGGTCTGACTGCTGCATCTGTAACGGCACACATGACTTTTGAATGTATCTTTGTGTATTCAAGGGAAATGTATTCATTGATTCATACAAAAACGTCCATTTATTAAAAAAAAATCTTTATTTCAAATGTAGATTGCATAGCAGTAATCATGATGCATTTTATGTTTTTTGTTTTTTTGCAGGAATTTAAGAGAAAGTTGGGGCAGTCGACCATAGAACAGCAAAAACTCAATGACAGACTCCGCAGCCTGAGTCTGAACAACCTCCCTAGTAAGACGCATTTGGACCGTTATATCCCCCCAAAGTATTGCTATTTAAAAAAAATCCAGTTGGGATACAGGTGTATGTAATTGTGACAAAAAACTTAAGCATGAATGTGTTGAAGTGTGAAAATAATAATAGTAATGAACCTTGTTCCCTGTCATTTTCAGAGCAATAAACAATTTGTGTTTTGTTTTTTTTCTTGATGCAGCTGGGACAGTCAAAACTTTACAGAGGAATGTAGAAGACAAGGATCTCACCTGTCGAAAGCTTAAAGAGCAGCTTAATGCTTTGGAGAAGGAAACTGCAGTTAAATTAGCAGATATGGATCAGTATAAGAAAGAAATCCAGGTAAGCCAATAATATTAGACTATGACTAATAAATACATGCAAACCATTCAGAGCAGCACAAACTGAGCTGCATGTTTAGCTAGACTAGTTACTCCTTACAAGATGCTGATTAACAGGAAATTTTAACTTGAGTGAAAATATTTTACTCCCCAGCTATTTAGCTTTACTGTAAGAAATCTTTCTTAACCGATCAGTGCTAACAGCATATAGACTGCTCCTCATGACACTAATGCGAGTAACCCCTATGCTTTTGTCCCTGTGTCTTTATCACTAGCTGTAGAGCTTTTCTGTCTGTCTGTCTACTTGTCTGTCTCTCCCTGGCTTTCGCTGCAGTTTGAGGAAATGGATGACTGCATGCTTAAAGGCCTGCTCTCTTTACTGAGTTGCCTCAGCAATCTCTTCTTCCTCTTGAAGGTCTCTTTTTTTTTTTTCCATTTTCCTGCTCACTCTCACTGTAGCAGCTTCACCTTTAGATCATTATCAAAGGTTCTTTACAACTCCTATTGTCAGAGAAGGAAAGGCAGAAAAAAATTACATGTGCAATGCATTCAACCTCTATAATGTGACTCACTTTGAGTAAAACAAATATTCAGTAATAGACTGAATATAAACATGTTAAGTGATGCTGTGTTAGTGATATATATTATTTCCTGTCTGTGCTTTCTTGTTTACAATGGGACATTGCAGAGGTGGGGAAATATGATGGATATGTTCATTTAAATATTCATTTTAAAAGTGTTAGTTTGGTGCAGTGCTGTTTTAACATCATTGGGATAGTAGTATTTTGTTTTTATTAATAATTTAAATATTAAAATTAGTGTTTATTTTTTATTAAAGTTTTAGTCGTTTTGTATCATTTTGTATTATAGTTAGCTATGACAGCACTGCTTTAGAGTGCATTTTGGCTTAGAAGTAAACATCATTCATTTTATTGTGATCTACTTTTGACTAAATAAACTTGACAAAGGACAAACTAGTCTTGATTGGTTTGGAATATGGAAAATGATTCATTGCATACCAGAATGGAGTCAGATGTGTGGTTTAAAAATATTACCTTGTGGCCTAAATACCATAGACAATTCAGTAGAAAACCAAGTTTTCTTGATTAACAGTTAAGCTAAAAATCAGGTATCTGTGTTAAGAATGTAAATTTGGTGAATTTTTTTTATTTCATTTTAACCTTGTTTTGGATCTGTTACAGTTGAGTTCAGTTTGTCATCATCTTGTGGTTTGTTAATTAGGATCTCAGAGAGAGCCAGAGGACACAACAATCTGCTTTGGAAAAGCTACGAGCTATTAAGGAAGAAAAAATCAGAGAGCTAAAGAAACGCAAGCAGGAGGAACTGGAGAACAAGAGGAAAGAAGAGGAAGAGCAGAAGTAAGATTTCTGTTTTCTCTATAGTACACTCACACTTACACAGAACTTAAGCTCAAGGCCTAAGCTAGTCCCAAACTAAATTGCTTAAATATCTTAGGCCTGGTTTCATAGACCAGGATTAGGCCATAATTCAATTTTATAAACATGCCTTAGAAAAAGCACTACTGGTGTGCATCTTAAGACAAAATAAAGGCACTGACAGTTCAGTTGAGACAGATCAGATTTACATTTTAGTCTAGGACTATGCTTAAGCCTTGTCTGTGAAACCGGGGGTTAATTTAACTTTAGGCCTAGTCCCAGTTTAAGCTAAGCCCTGTATGTGAAACCAAGCCTAAAAAAATCCATATTTCACAAGCAAAATGTATTTTCCTATACAGACGTATCAAACTGGAGAAAGAGCGGCAATGGCAGGAGAAACTGCAGCGTGAGGAGGAGGAGAAACAGAAGAAAATACAAGAAGAAAGGGAAGCCAAACTTCGTGAAGAGGAGGAGAGGGAGAGACAAGCTCGTTTACAAGCTTCTAGAGAACAAGCAGAACGAGAGCGCAAGGCCCGCGAGGAGGAGGAGAGGAGGCGCAGGGAAGAGGAGGAAGAAAGGAAAGAACAGGAGAGACGCAGACTTGAGGAGAAACGGAGGAAGGAGGAGGAGGAAGACCGCAGGCGGCGAGATGAAGAAAGGAGGAAACTGGAGGAGGAGAGGAGAAAACTGGAGGAAGAAAGGAGAAAACTGGAGGAGGAGAGAAAGAGGCAGGAGGAGTTAAGATTGGAGGAGGAGAGGAAGCGTGAAGAGCGAAAAAGAGCAGAGGAGGAGCGGAGAAGGAAGGAGGAGGAGAGACGGGAAGAGGAGAAAAGAAGGGAGCGCGAGGAAGAGGAGAGGAGGCGACATCGTGCACAAGAGGCTGCCATGAGAGATGCAGAGGAGAGAAAGAGAATAGAAGAGGAGAGAAAAAGAAAAGAGGAGGACCGGAAAAGGCAGGAAGAGGAGGACAGGAGGCGTCGGGAGGAGGAGCAAAGGAAACAGGATGAAGAGAAGAAGAAACTACAGCAGGAGGAAGAGGCTACAGCCGCAAGACTGAGAGACGATGAACATAACAAGAAGAACAATGTTAAAGCAGACATTGTTGCTGCTCTTCTCCGTGGCCTGGAGGAGAGGAAAGGTAAGAAAGTGTACCGTAAGATTTAAAATCAACTCGCATGGCATGTTCAGTTGTCTCTGATATGATTGGAAAGATTGAAGGTATCCTCGTGATTTCAGGCAGCAGACATCCTCTTGGCACACAACACAGGAGATCAGCGGCACTGACAACCTTTAAAGCCCTCTACCCCTTCACTGCCAGAAACGATGATGAGCTCTCCTTCGAAAGCGATGACCTGATTGAGGTCAGTTTGAGAGCAAATCTCACAAAACTTGTAAATTGACCCCGAAATCTAGAAGACAAAGTATAAGATGCTTCTCTTTATTATGTTTTGAAGAAAATGCCATGCTCCTATTTTTTTTTTTTTTTCAACTGTTGCATTCAGTGTAGATGTGGTTTAATACTATTAGTGCATTAAATGGGTCAAATATATAGAAGTTATTTAAAAAACAAACAAATCTATAGTTCAAACAGATACTGATACAGAAAGATTTTTCTTTGTATATTATTTTTTATTTTATGTGTGTAATGCAGCAAACTTTTGCAATAATAACAATTGGCACTGAAACATTTGCAATTTGGATTTTATTTAATTTTTTTAATGTTAAAAGTGATTTTGTAGGAACATGAAGTGAAGCTGTGAAACACTTGTAAGCATAAGGTTCAGGTTTACTCAGCTGGATCTGTGTTTGTTTAGGTGGATGAAAGCGTAGAGCGAGAGCTGGGCTGGCTGTACGGCAGTCGGCAGGGGAAGATGGGCTGGTTCCCTGAGAGCTATGTGGAGAAGCAGGCCAAATCAGAGGCTCCGCTCGTGGCCAAACAAGCCCTAAAGCCACAGGTTGCCATCTCTGTCAGGTGCGACCTCCAGTCTGTCTACCTCATACTGTTCAACTGCTCCATTCACACCTTTTACACAATTATCTGCACAATCTTTCTCAATCTGCACTCACAGACAAAGTGCATGTAGGTACAGAGCAATTGCAGAAAACATTCACAGCTACAAACTGCATGTTTCATGTGAAACAAGTCATGTTCACACCAAGTCCAAAAGTATAAACAAACTTCGGAGTAAGTCTAAAAAAAATATTCAAATGGAAGAGGTTATCTTGTCGGCTTTGTGTGAATATAGTTCATAAAAATGCACCGTTTCATTTCGAATCTTGAGCATGGTGGTAGAACATGTGGAATATTCTAAAACGCCTTCTTCATCAGCAAACTGAGCGATGGGCCGAGTGGATCACGGTTGAACTCCGCTTTCACCCCCACCCATGCCACAAGCTCCGCCTCCTCCAACCATGGGCAGGTATGCAGGATTCCTTGAGAACAACCGCATGTTTATGTAAACTACAACTTCCTTGTGGTGAAGTGCAATGACGTTTGCTGCATGTTTGCAGGTGGTGGGAAACGTGCACGCTCGAGCTCTGTGCTCGTGGACCGCAAAGACGGACAACCATCTCAACTTCTCCAAAGACGATGTGATCACCGTTCTGGAGCAGCAGGAGAACTGGTGGCTTGGAGAGCTTAGTGGGGTTCAGGGGTGGTTCCCCAAAAGCTATGTTTCAGTGCTGAGCGCCAGTGATGCACACGCAGAGTAAATAAAACACAGTGCTGAAGTGTTTGTGAGCAAAATAGACTTGAGTGTGTAGCTGTGAGAGTTACATGTACTTTGTCTGTGGAAAAGTCTTTTAACATTTCTTTTTTTTTTTTTTTACTAAATCAAGTGATTCTTTTTACTAAAACTCACTAGTGTCCTCAGGTGCAGGGGTTCCTGCAACGATACTAATTCTGATGTTGTGTTGCTTTACTTTCTCTGTTTGCAGTTGTCATTATTCATTTGGCATTTAACAGATTTGCCCTGAAATACTATTCAATCACCATGTTTTTTTGCTTCTTTAATGTTGAATTTTTCCCCCATAGTTCCACTGATGGAGCAGATACAACAGATGGATCCAGCTATGAAGGTAAGAGAATCTATATTTGTTTGTTTTTTTCCACTGGAAGACTTTGCGTGTGTATTTGTGTATATATAATATCTTACCAGCTCCAAACCATGCATTAAAAATTATAATGTCAACTTTTTGATTGGTAGTGTAATTAATCATTTAATTATGAATTCTTTAGTGTGATTAAACATTCTTTGAGGGCAACCCATACATTTATTTCCTGTGTGTGTGTGTACAGTATATTAATTTCCTGTGTATTGTGTGGCTGTTATGCCTGTGAACACACTACAGATTAATCTCTTGACATCTGTTTTGTCCTTGTGTTCTGAGTTACCCTGAACCGTGTTTGTATGTTGATCCTGTCATCAGAATATGTGGCACTGTACACTTATGAGAGCCCCGAGCCTGGAGACCTGACCTTCACCGAGGGAGACACCGTCCTGGTATCGGAGAGAGAAGGGGAGTGGTGGAGAGGCAGCATTGGAGACCGATCAGGAGTCTTCCCCTCCAATTACGTCAAACCAAAGGAGGCTGATGTAATTTTTAATTTTTGTATTTAAAGACATTTATACATGTTGTCGGTTTGTAATAATACATTTTCTGTCTCTCCTTGTTAGGCATCAAGTCTTTCTGGTAAACTCGGAATACCTGCAAAGAAACCAGGTAAGAACATAACATCAAGCTAATGTCAAAATTAAATAATTCTGATTAATTACTGTGATTTAAACCTATAATGTGTTGCTTTGTTTGTAGAAGTGGCCCAGGTGACTACTGCTCACACAGCTGCAGGTGCAGAGCAGTTGAATCTAGCCCCAGGACAGCTCATCCTCATTCTCACCAAGAACCCCTCCGGCTGGTGGCTCGGGGAACTGCAGGTGAGTGAGTAGTTCATGCTTTAATAGCTTAAACACCCCATTACCTCCACTTTTATATTAATCAAGGAACTAAGAAAACACAGTTTTAACTGGTTTAACTTAATATAGCCCATATTATTTATAATCTATATATTGGTTATGAGTTTCAGTTATTAGCTGATTTAATTTACTGTCAGTCTTTAATTATCGTTTGTACAGTTCCAGATATATAATGATTAAAAAATGTAAAAAAGCTGCAAGAGTTTTTGTTTGTGTCTTCAGGCCAGGGGGAAGAAACGTCAGAAGGGCTGGTTCCCTGCTTCACATGTCAAGCTTCTGGGCTCAAACAGCGGCAAATCTACACCTGCATCTGCGGCCGGTAAGAAACGGAACAGCTTTTGTTTTGTGCATAAAACTCTCCTCATTGCTCCCTCTGTCTGTCCTCACTGTAGTCGGCCAAGTCATCGCCATATACGACTACACCGCAGCAAATGAGGATGAAATGAGTTTCTCAAAAAGCCAAATTATCAATGTGCTGGACAAAAGCGATCCTGACTGGTGGAAAGGAGAACTCAATGGGGTCACGGGCTTGATTCCTACCAACTATGTGAAAATGACCACCTCTGATTCTGACCCCAGTCAGCAGTGTAAGTAGAGACCCATAAACAGACCAGTCTATTTTGGTTATGTGCTTTTAAGCATTTTGCCCGGTTTGGTTGTGTTTGCAACTATAAAATCAGCTCTCTCTTTTTTTTTTTTTTTTTTTGAAAATTAAATTGGTTTCAGATTATTTAAAGAAAAAAATGTTCTTGTCTGTGATCCTTAAATGTGGGTGTTTATTATATGAAATTATTTGTATTCATGGCAGAGTGTGTTACAATTTCATTACATTATTCTAATGACATTTTTATCCTGCTTTAAAAATGATCAATATTTAGTGTTATTTTATGGTGCCTTTATGGTTCATTTTATTTTGAAAGTTATGATGGAAAGGGTATTTCCAGTCTTTTACAATTATACATCTATCTAATCTAATGTTAGACGTTTCCTCTTTTCATACTCACCCAATCACCCTCCTCTATCTTTCCTCACCAGTTTTTATTTTTTTCAAACTAAAACAAGGCTCTGACTGGTTAATCTGAATCGATCTTAACAAACTTGTAGGGGATTAGTTAATCTGGTTTTCCTATTTTGAATTGTCTAATATTTAAGTTTTCTTAATGGTGGCAGGCAGCTTCTTTCATGTGGTCATTTTGCTACTGTGAGATTTCCCAGTGAAGCTGTTGCTCTTCAGTTTGGTCATTTTAAGGTATGTTACAAGGTGTGAAGTTGCCTCAGTATGTCATCGCAATCACACTAATGATACACTTTACATATGGTTAAAAATGCGACTTTAAACTTAGTATTATTAGTCTCTGGTTACTGAAGGCACTTTTTAAAAAACACAAATATGCTATTTTTTGGAGGCAGTTTGACCTTGAATATTTAGATGGTTTGCAGTCTTTTGCTTCCATTTTATTTATATTCATTTGTTTTAGTCATTTCAGTTTAAAATCAATGTAAGAACACAAAACGAAAGACAAGCTGTTACTGTCTGTGTTGTGTTTGTGCAAATATAGTTCTGCTGATGCTAATTTAAGCATTAAATGCTTTCGCCTTAGGTGGTATTGTTACATATTTACTGCGTTTTATGCCATGTTTGTGCATGACTCGCTTCTGTATGAACAGATCTGTTAATATTATATGGGAAACTATGCAAATAGTTGTAAAGTTGTGGACAAATGTTTGCCTTAATATCATTTTATTGGATGTTGTTAATAATACTTAAGATATCTCAAATACTTGGATCTTGTACTTATTTGATTTGAAGAAATCTAGACATTAAAGCCTTTTGAAAAAAAAAACAAACGTCGTTCCTTTTTAATTTTTGTAACATAAGACATCAGTGCCAAAAAAAACACTTTCGGGTATGCAGAAAATTTTTAGTTTTTTTAAATAATGTACTGTAAAATATAGCAATGTAATGATCTAATTGTTTGAACATTTTTTAATTAGTAGTGTCTCATATATTTCACCACCTTCATGAGTTTCCAGTGACGTACTGTCAGCTAATCTACACTGCCATCTAGTTATACAGTAGTTATCCTATTGTTCTATTATGGGTGAAAACAGAATAATCCTGCATGCTTGCAGTGTTCATTACAGTAAATGAGCAGATTCACAAAGCAGAGCTCATAAAAATGAGCGATCATTCAGGGGGTAAACTGCTATTTTTACGACTCTGGGATGTGGAAGATGAAGGCACCGCTAACGGCACCCCGGATGGTCAAACGGACAGACCATCAACAGGTGAGGATTGACGCTGGAGCGGTTTGAAGTGTCATCAGCACGCTGCGACTGACATTATCCTGCTTTTAAGTGTGCTTGAGTGTGTTTGCAGTAAGGCTGTTGAAGGATCTTCTGCAGCCGTCAGTTTGTGTGTGCTTTGTTGTTTATGGGCTTCAAGTGTCTGGGTGAGTTCATCTGTTCCGTTTTCTTGTAGGGTGTGCTGACCAGAGCACTCTGGATTCAATGAGCCCGCAGGAGAAGAAACGGCAAGGATACATCCATGAGCTCATTGAGACAGAGGAGAAATACAATGAAGACCTACAGCTGGTCCTTGAGGTAGACGGATCAATGAACTCACATTTATTTATTTAGCAGACCGTTTTATACAGTCAACTTAGAAATTTGAATAATACAAGCCATTTACAATTATTTATTATCGAATTAATTTTATTTAGGGCATTATTTAAATAAAAATTTGCATTTTGAGTTTAAATATACTGTCAATTTGTACCATCACTAAATTAAATCATTAAAATATATAAAGTACAAATTAGTGTAATAAATGTCTAATAAATAATAATAATAATAATAATGTATTAATAATTACATGGAATAAGTAAAATATTTGACTTTTGTAATATGTCATATATAAGTCAAATATATACATACACACACTACCAGTCAAAAGTTTTTGAACCGTAAGATTATTATTTACATAACTTGGATTTGTTTGATCCAAACATTGAATACATTTTATTTTGCTTTTTAAAATAATTGCTTTCCATTTGAATATATTTTAAAATGTTATTTATTTTTCTTGTCTTTTTTTTTAAGGTCTTCTACAAACCCATGTCTGAATCAGGTCGTCTCACTGAAACTGAAATGAACATGATATTTGTCAACTGGAGAGAGCTTATCCAGTGCAACTCCAAGATGCTCAAGTATGTGAGGTTAACTTGCAAATATTTCTATCTTTCACCAATGCGCAGTCTTTCATGCATGGTGTGTGTATTGTCAGGGCACTGAAAGCTAGGAAAAAGTCCGGAGGAGAGAACATGCCTGTTCACATGATCGGAGACATCCTGACCTCTGAGCTGTCACACATGCAGGCCTACATCCGTTTCTGCAGCTATCAACTGAACGGTGCCACGCTGCTGCAACAGAGAACCGATCAGGAGCCAGACTTCAAAACTTTCCTGAAGGTAGCCTCTCGTGCATCACTTAAACAGTTAAAAACACTTCAGTTATGCAAAGCTGTATTTGATGAATACATATATTATTTGACATTATTTATTGGATTGATGGTCTTTTAGTAGAGCATGTAAATTTTTTTTGAAAGTGCATACAATATATCCCAAGTAGTATAATTAATCATATTAACCATCATCACTGTTTTTCGTGTAAATTCTTTCTTGAGCAATGTTAATTTTAATGTTTTTTTGTTTTTGTTTTTTTTTCCTTCAGAAAATTGCTACAGACTACCGTTGTAAAGGAATGCCATTGTCCAGCTTTTTACTCAAACCTATGCAAAGGATCACTCGCTATCCTCTCCATATTAAAAATGTGAGTAGTTAAAATGGCTTGTTTTAGATCCGTTTCATTATTCTGTTTTTAAATGTTGATAGTTAATACAAAGGATTAGTGAATTGTTAATGTTAATCAATACTTTTGTGTATTTGTGTGTCCAGATCCTGGAAAGCACTCCAGAGGGTCACACAGACAAGGAACAGCTGAAAGAGGCTTTGGAGAAGGCAGAGCTGCTGTGCTCTCAGGTGAACGAAGGTGTCAGGGAGAAGGAGAACTCTGACAGGCTGGAGTGGATCCAATCCCATGTGCAGTGTGAAGGCATCATAGAGGTAAAAAAGCACAGCGTTTAGTCATGTGGCATTTGGAGCGGTTTATGTACCGTCTGATACAAGAAGTAGCTGATGCTCAAAACATGCATTACAAGATCAGTCTAGATGTGCACTGCTATTCAGAAGTCAGAAAGAGCTTTACTGCCAAGTGTGCTTGCACATAAAAGGAATTTGGTTTAGTGTCACAAGCTACAGAGACGACGGGTATTCAGAGATACTAAAAAAATAAGACAAACATTAACCAAATACACACAAAAGAATAAATTGTGTGTCTAGGTTGTGATATAGATAAAAGTCTGTAAGATTTATAAATGATATATAGAGTCCTTTATGCTCACCAGTGCTGCATTTATTTGATTAAATTAAGCAATGCTGTGAACTTTTTATTTATTACTGTAAATACTGTGAATTTATTCCTTTGACCACAAAGCCAATTTTTCACCATCATTACTCTTCAGGACCACATGATCTTTCAGAAATCATTATAATATGCTGATTTGCTACTCAAGAAAATTTTCAGATTGTTAACAATGTTGAAAACAATGGGGCTGCTTAATATTTGGATGCATATTCGTTTATGATTCTTTGAATAGAAAATTCAGAAGAATATAATTTATTTTTAAAATATTTAGTTGCATTGTAAAATTTCTCTCTGATCAATTTAATTCATCCTTTCTCAGTAAATGTTAATTTACTTAAAAAATCATACTGACTAAACTTGAAGGGTACCTTCTGAGGGCTGAGGGCTGATTGATTGAAAACTGTGTAGCAAATTTCTTACTCTTCTATTGTGTCACTCGTCTAGAATCTGACCTTCAACTCTCTGACCAACTGCTTGGGCCCTCGGAAATTGCTGCACAGCGGGAAGGTGTTTAAGACCAAGAGCAATAAGGAGTTGTACGTCTTTCTGTTCAGCGACTTCATACTGTTCACCCAAGCTGTCAAGCAGTTCACATCCTCAGGAACGGACAAGCTCTTCAGCCCCAGGTCCAACACCCAGTACAAGATGTACAAGACAGTAGGTTTCCACTCCTCTTTATAGAGTAGTGCTCCAATATGGTTAAATAATAAAATAAGAAGAAAAGCACTGGGGTTTTGTATATGTTTGTGTTTTCAGCCTGTGTTCCTCAATGAAGTTCTGGTGAAGCTTCCGTCAGATCCGTCCAGCGACGAGCCCGTCTTCCACATTTCCCACATAGATCGTGTGTACACACTGAAGACCGAGAACATTAACGAGAGGTCAGTTTCAGCAATCGCTCGCTTTATCAGTCTTATCAGCAAACCACTATTTACTGGACACATGAAGGCTTCATGAACCGTTAAAGGAATGTTGTTATCGCCACACTGCATTAGTTGAGAACAAATATCCCTTTCTATGCTGAAGTGGAATTGACAGAATTTGAATGCAAATGTTTAGGCAAAACAAACTTTTTGCTTCGAACAACATTTCTTCCTTCATCCTGCTAGGACTGCATGGGTTCAGAAAATCAAAGCGGCATCAGAAGCATTCATTGAGACGGAGAAGAAGAAACGGGAAAAGTCCTATCAGTGTATGTTTTATGTAATTCTTTATTTATTTGGTACAGAAGCAATACACAACAATCCAAAGGTTTGGGGTCTGTAATATTTTTGTGAAATCAATACTTGTATTCAAAAATGTTGCAGTGAAAGTGAATAGAAAAGAATATCTATTTTCAAAACGAGTATTTTTTTTTCTACTCTATATCATGGAATACTGAAAAGATCTGTCACACAGTATTGTAGCTAAAATATTAAAGGTGCCATAGAATGCATTGAGAGAATATTTTAAATTGTTCTCTGATATGTACATAGAAGGTATGTAG
>JAUMHQ010000078.1:11582331-11609344 GCA_032361165.1 Enteromius paludinosus | reverse complement strand
TATGTCCATGTACTGAACTGTTATTATTCAACCATGCCAAGGTCAATTCAGTTTTCCATTCTATGGCACCTTTAAGCAGCAAATTTGTAGAATGATTTCTAAAAGATCATGGGACTGAGAATTCAGCTTTGACATCACAGGAGTAAGTTACATTTTAAAACATATATTAGCTCACATTGCGATTTTTGTGGTGAACAATTAATCCGCGCAAGATTAGTTTGCCTTCGTAATCTTTATTTCAAATCTGAAAATGCTTCTCCCCTCTAAAATGACGGGCCTTCTCTGATGATGACATCCTGAACCATGCCCCTCCAATCAATTCAAAGTAGAAAAACAAGCAACTCCCTCTTCTCCTCGTTCAGTATTCTGTTTCTCTTGCAGCCTTCATCAGAATAAGACTTATCTCGAAAACATAAATTCTTACTGACCCCAAACTTTTGACTGGCAGTGTATGTCATGGTCTGTAAATTAACATCATTATTGCAACAGGTTGGCTAAGTTTATGTTTTTATTTTTTATATACTTTATTTTTTTACAGCTCGATCAATGAAGGCAAGTGGAATTGGTCGCTTGCTAGTCACCATCTTGGAGGCAACAGAGCTAAAATCCTCCAAACCAAACGGTGAGCTGTTTTATTATGATGATGATTGAAAACTCTTCCCAATACAATAGTTAATGCTGGTTTTGTTTTTTTAGGAAAAAGTAATCCATATTGTGAAGTGACCATGGGCTCTCAGTGTTACAGTTCCCGAACTATCAATGACACTGTCAACCCCAAGTGGAATTTCAATTGTCAGTTTCACATTAAAGACCTGTATCAAGATGTCCTCTGTATTACGATTTTTGAGCGGGAGCAATTTTCACCAGATGGTAATAATACTGTTTCAACATAATTTAATTTTAAACTGTACACGCGTTGTAACATTTGTCTTTCTCCCTCCGTAGACTTCTTAGGTCGCACTGAGGTTCCTGTAGCCACTATTAAGAAGGAGCTTGAGAATAAAGGTCCGTCCACTAGGAGGTTGCTACTTCATGAAGTTCCCACTGGAGAGGTTTGGGTTCGGCTTGACCTGCAGCTGTTTGACCACAAACCCCCCAAATGATGAGGAGAGAGGATGTCCCTTCAAAACTGCACTTCAAGCACAGCTTCTCACCACTAGCTTCTTGAGATTGCCTTAAACTGTTCAACTGTGGAACGTATTAATGAATGTGTGACCTTAAGATAGACGAGTTAACGTTCACAACTTGTGCCAAGTTTTGATTTTTGACCAAGTGACATGGGAATGAAAAGGGAGAATTTGGGATTTTTGTTGTCGTTGTTAGTTTTATTGCCTAAATAACTTACCACTGGATGTAGAGAAATCTCAGGACCTATATTTTGCTTCAGATATACTGTCTTTTTTGCTGCACAGAAAGCTATATTTGTTAAAATCGCAACTTGCCTAGATTTGAAGTTGATGAGAACTTTTTTTAAACTTGAATATTCTCATCAGCAACACTAAACTAGGCGGTGTTGTTTTTTAATCCATTATCCGTCTGCCTTACCTGCCAGTTTTCCCATTTAACTTTACAATTATAGAGTTAATTTGCACCAGCCAGTTGATCCTCTGACTATAAAACAGCTTACTGGACTGTGTAACATGGAAGGAACTTTTTTGCAGAGCTTACTAGTTTTTATGTAGGAAGGTACAAATGAGGTGATTAACCAGGGATGATCGGTTAAAGGTCTAATCACTGTTGATTTTGTGTGCTTGACTGAGTTTTATTTATGTTAATTTATGCGTCTTGGACTATCTGCACATTTTACGCTGCCCACTATATCTGGATTGCTGTAAAGCATTCAGAAAAGGTCTTAATATTGTATATTTTTGCTGAGTTGGAGTAGTATGAACGTTTACTTGTCACTTGAGTTTGTCTCTTAGGTTTTATTTGTTTTAGTTTTAAATATAAATGGAATAAAGTTTGTTGAATATTCTGAAAATGTTTTGCCTTACCCTCTTTTTTCTTTATCATTCTCTTTTGCCAGTTTTCGTTTCCTTTTAGCCAAGTATTAACGTTAGTTTTGATAAACGGTCTAATATTGTATTGTCAGAAAGACCTCTTAAGCACAAATATGCAACAAAATCAGGATGCAAATAAAATATGTAATGTATACTGGGTGAGTGTCTTTACTGCAAATGTTCTAATAATTGTATGAGGACACTTTAATTTTTTGGCTGTGACATACAGCCCCGAGCCATGTGAAAATATAAATAAATAAAAATTTGTCTGGGACACTGTGCGCATGGAGAATGTAGTGTACACCGTAAGTTTGAAAACGTTTAGCTGAAATGTTTTATTTGAATACACCGAGATCAGAAAGGGCTGCTGAGGTATTCTCAAGTGAAGCGAGTTGAGGCTTGGACCCGGAAACGGCACTTCTTACGTCACCACTTCACAGGAGGAGCGCCAATAGTCGTGAATATTAATTAGCGCTGTTAATATTCATGAGCCAGGCTGTTGTTAAGGGCGACAGAGTTCAGTTGTGAACGCGCACATAATAAACGTTTGTTAAACGTGTGTTACGTATAAATATGAACCCACTTCCAAAGTTATTAGAAGGCTGTCTCATTGAGACAAAACATGTAGAGTCCGCAGCGATATTTGTGGCGAAAACTGGCGATGTAACGGCGGCGTCCAACTTCACGGTGAGTTTCTCCGTCCATTTCTTACAGACAAACATGTGTAACTCAACTTAAGGTTTTATCGATAATATATGTTTACAGAAGACGTGTCCATTTTAGGTATACCTGTTAAATCTCTTCAAACAGGTCTGTCCAGATCAAACACAGATGTTTCTAGACGCATTCAAGCACGTGAATGTAACACGGCAGAGAGGACTGGACTTCAGGAACAAACACTACGTCTGTGTGCGTGCTGACAAACACTCCGTATACGCAAAATGTGTAGGTAACAGTATTATAATCTTTAATCAGGCCTGCTCAAAAATAAGTAAAATCCAACAAATGAACCCAGTTAAGTAAGTAGCCTTAATTGTGCATTACGTCAGTAGTATTTCATCAAGTCATCACATCATTCCCTGATTTTTATTTACTGTTTTTGTTTAGGAAGGACATGGTCTGATATTGGTAAGAACTGCACTGTATGTGATTGTTGCCACATATTCACAGAGCATGTATCCAAGTATCTGTGTGGAAGCAGTTGAGAAACTAGGTGTGCTAAAAGTTTAACCACGTTTTTTTTCCCCCAAAATAAACTTATCTGATAAATACTTGATGATAGTGTTTGTGTTCTTCTAGCTGAGTATCTGCGTGAAAAGGGAAACTGAAGCTCATCATATCAGACCTGAAGAGGTGAAGAATCTATTCAGTGCGACTCTGAACACTATTGCTGAGAAACTGTGAACTGTACTCAATCTGCTTAGTTACTGGAACACCAAGGTAGGTTGTCTCAGTATGGCTCAAACAAACAAGGAACGCATTTTTGGATTCATGTAATGGGACTTTTAATTTACGCATTGAGATTTGGCATCTTAAAATATACACACAACCATAGTTACATTTCAACACTGAACATAATGACACACAAACTCAACTGCCACAACTTGGGCAACAAGATCTTTCACCGAAAGAATATAAAACTCCATAGAGACTGCAAACAGAACAAAAGCTATTGCAACTGTATGTTATTGGTGTTACCATTCATTCAAACAGAGAACATGTTACACAGTCTTCTGTTATTCAGCTTTTTTTGTTTTAGAAAAAAATCTTAATGAACTTAAGATGTTAGGTTTTGTTAGACAGGTAGACAGAGCAGAAACAATCCATAACGTTTGACCTGATCATTCACAGTGTTGAAGTTTGTAGCAGTCATCATTATAATAAGCTTGTATCACCAACTGAACAAATTAGAGATCAGTATAATTTGCATTTTCATGTTGCACACATCTATATCATATACTGTTTGTTTTTTCATTGCATAACAATAACACGGTTTACGTTAAAATGCACAGTTCTTTCAAATCAATCCCAAAAGCCCATTCATCATTCATGCATCACATCAGTGCTTCTTGATAACCATAGCAAGAGCTTGCTTGTCCATTTACGTATCGCACAAAAACCTTATTCCTTCACTACAGACATATTGTAGCATACAGTGCTTTCATAATACACAGTCCATGTCATCCTTTAATTAGACAAAAACAATACACACAATTGGACAAAGGTGTTGGCAGAATATAAAGATTGTTTAAAAAATTAAATTAACACAATTATAGTATGCACCATCGATCAGGAGAGTTTATATTCTTAATTACTGAAATAAGCATAAATTCTCAGGTGTGTGTTTATATATATATTTTATGAAAATGAGTAAGATGTAAATATTACATTAATATGAAGGAATTAATACAGGTAGGAAATACTTCATGACCTGAGTGATTTTTGCATTGTTGTTTGCTTTTGTTTAGTTTCCGTTTTTCTTTAACATGCTAACGGCATGACCTATAATAAAATCAATTTCGCCATGGTTCATATTTGAGTTATGAACTTTACATAAAATACAAACAAATAATAAGGAATGGAAAGTTGTCACACAGTAATAGAATTATAAGCATTTGGCAAAATGTAAAGTGTGTATGTGGTAAAAAGTTGTCCAGGATGGCACGATTAAGGTTGATCCACTTGCGTTTTTAAGGAAATGGAGTAGTAAAATAATTTAGGGATTTAAAAAAAAACATGAAAACTGACTTTTTTTTCCAATTTTGTTATAAAGGTTACTTTAAGTTTCAAAAGACTACCTTGTGTAAATTCAGTGTCACCTGAGATATACTAAAGCTGGCTTTATATCTACATCTGAGTTTATTTATTTATTTATTTTAATTTGTTGAACCTTTTCTGACAAATGCTCAAAAACTTTTTATACTATGTAATAAAATAACTGTATTCCCTCATATATCTGTACAACCTTGGACAAAGCCAATAGACTGTTGTTTTTTGTTTTTTTTAATAACATAATGTAATTTCCTTGTCGGTTATGAATAACGGTTTTGGCACTTTACCGGTAACTTCATCAATAAAAAATAAACAAATTCTCTAATATGAGCTATGTAATATGCTACCGGGAAAAAACAAAATATTAGCAAAAACACAGATAAATGTTTGTAAAAATGTCAAATAATAATAAAGGGACCTGCAGAGGGCGGCATGCGGTCTGCAAAGTGCTAAGTTGCTTGTGCGTAGAGGAATACCTATGGCAGTGCAGCGTCAGAGCTGAGTTTTTACATAACTGCATGTCCTTTCAGCTGCTCTCGGGATGTTGCTCCTGCTTGTCTACATCTGGTAATTGCTCTCTCCAGAAGGTGAACTGGCTGAAGGTGTCTGAACAGGGGAAGTCGGTGGTGTTTCCTCTTATCAGAAGAGGGAAGACATGATCCACAACCTCACACAGACGTCCATAACTGTAAAACACAAGAATATATAGATGAATTTACTGTCAGACGAACAAATTTCAAACTTTTAGACACTACTAAATGATCTACTGTTAACTGATAATAACGGAAATGGCAAAATATTGAATGTCCAGATACATTTAAATGAGCTTAATTATTAGGAATTGATATAGTTGTATGATTATTAATCGCAAAATTACAAATAATAATAATTGTAAATCATTTTATAACAGGCTTAGTTTAATGCTAAATATATTTATTTTTCGTTTCATTTTGGGTAATGCAAACAAACAAAACAGGGTTAGTTAGTTTTAATTGGATCTAGAATTGTTACAAGCACTTACGATGATATGTTGGTCTTTGCATGTTCTTGGATGAGCTCTCCCTTAGGATTCACAGTGAATATTCTGTTCAAAGGCACTCCGACCTCTTTATATGAATAAACATCCTGGAGAGAAGAACATTCCTTAGATATCTGCATATATCAGATGAAGGTAATGTTAGCAGTTCTTGCTACTAGTACTTACTGTTGCTCTGTTTCCAAAAGCAGCATAGAAGGGCTCTGTGTTCGGATAGAACAGGTTTTTAATGTCGGTCAGACATTCAATTTTAAACTTTTCTGGCTTCTTCTCGATGACCTCCCTGAAATAAAAAGAACAGACATCAGATACATGTAATAAGGCATTCTCTCTCTATTTTAAAACCTATACATGTTTAGTGTGTGTTACAACCTGTGAAATGCAGAGAACAGACTACTCGGACTGAGCAGCACAGGTCCCATGGGTAACATGGTGCCTCTTTCATTAACCCAGTGCAGGTAACCCCGGGTCATATCAGCCATGCCAATCGCCCGAGCTGAACAGTACATAAACTTGTAACCGTTCCTGTTACACAAAGAGAATTAGACATATTACTCTTTTTTTTTTTTTTTATAGGCCAAAAATCTTGTGCTCACATGAGTGGTGTGGGACTCACTGGCTGACTCTATGATAGAGTCGGGCAATGCCCTGATGGGTCCAGTCTTTACCCAGAGTGGGTAAAATGTGTCCCAGGGTGTCAGACCTGAAGGAGATTTATTTGCAATTTAGACTGTAGCTTCAGTTTTTCATCCGACAAACCCACAGAAAGTTGCCTTGAGCTGTCTCACCTTGTGATGGTGCCATCAATGTCTGAAATCACTATCTTGTCATCCCAGTTCCACAGATAAATGGTGCCCTCACAGCGGCAGGTGCCCTGATACTGGGTGGTAACGCTGAAGACCACTTCATTGGGGCCATCTTTCAAGTGTAGACTGCCCTGTGAGGAACATGCTTGTAGCGTGGGTTTCCATAACCTATTCTGTGACTGATTTATAGGCTTTATGGAAAATAAGATGCTTACTAGCTGTTCTGAGGACAAACGAAGTGTCTTCCTGTAAAAGTGGCCTCCAGTGCTGTGTAGAGCTTCAGGCTGATTGCTCAAAGGATTCTGTTTAGCACCTCCACTGTCATCTTCACTGGATGATGATTCATCCTTTAATCTATGAAAAATGCCACCAGTCAGAATGTATAATCTTTCAATAATCTACATTCTATAGTCTTCTAATATATTTTGTTTGATAAGTCACACAATAGTCTCTGCATCAGAGTTCATTCTAAAACCCGATTTTGTAGGTACTGTCTACATCCCCCAGTTTCACAGACAAGGCTTAAGCCTAGCCCTAGACTAAAATGTAAATCCGAGCTGTTTCAACTGAAGGAAACTTGCATTGATTGATCTTAAAACATGTCAGTGCCTTGTCTTAAAATGCACACCAGTGATGCTTTTACTAAAGCATGTTTATAAAAATGACTTAATTTTCCTTATTGAACTATGGCCTAATCCTGATTTAGGCTAAGCCCTGTCTATGAAAACGGTCCTAGAAGTCTCAAAGGTACAGTACCAAAAACCGTATTTCTGTTTAAGGGACAGATTTACTAAACAGAAAATCAATTCCTTTTAATACTCTCCTCCCATAAATTTTGTGTGGGAAACTCCTACAAATGCATATTCAATAAGGTTAGGAACAGCAATAACTGTGTCCATGCCTTTTCAGTTCTAATTCTTCACTGTACATTGTTCTTAAATCCTGACGGGACTATTTTAATGCCAAAAGACTGCTGGCACGAGCTGCTAGTAACTGGCCTTAGAGATGGTGTTTTATATTAGTGTTACAACATTTGTATGAGATAGCTTAACTAGATGTGACTTAAGGCTGATATAAATGTTCAATGTTTGGTGCGATAAATACACATTACATTTTGAATGAATGGTTGTTAAATGTGTCTGTCAGACAGATGTCAGTGCAAGAGTTTTTATCAGTTTTCCACTGCACTGTGTATTTTATACATTTCATGCTCAGAAATTGCAGAATATGA
The DNA here is from genome assembly GCA_032361165.1 of Enteromius paludinosus. Classification (NCBI taxonomy): domain Eukaryota; kingdom Metazoa; phylum Chordata; class Actinopteri; order Cypriniformes; family Cyprinidae; genus Enteromius; species Enteromius paludinosus. The sequence goes on along the minus strand of JAUMHQ010000078.1, from coordinate 11,601,499 downwards.
CTCTTTTATCTGTTATATCTATTCTAAATATGATACATTAGGTACCTGCTCACAGATGCTGTTGTTATCAAATCCTCTCCACCTTCAATCTGATCAGATGCTGATTCCTGTTGCAGTAGGAATGATAGTAAATGTGATAATGTGATAAATGTGATAAATCAGGTATTGTTTCACCACCTTAATTCTATTCACAATAATGCAAGTATACCGATTTGGAGCTGTTGTTTCTGCCCCGCCATGAAAACCACCAGCGTCCTCCTTTCTTGGGCATCTTCTCCTTCATGATGTTCTCCACTGTGGCCTGGAGCAAACGCACAGAGGCCCTGATACTCAAAACTCAAAAACTAAATGACAGGATGACTGAACAAACATGCAGCTAATAAATCAAAACAAATTCACAAAGACGTACAGGACTAGAGCCGAACACGCTAGGAAAACAGTATGTGAAGAAACCAAGAGCAGAGTAGACGTAACTCAGACAGGAATACTTAGCGCAATGGCGCACAATGGGATGGGATGAGGGGAGATCAATTAAAAATAAAAAAGAAGAAGAAAAACAGGGAGGAGGGAAGAGACAAATTTAAATGCCCTGGAGTGCCATGAGAGCCGGGGTGTAGTTTACACAAGGACTTTAAAAAGCCATGAAACACTCGTAGAACACTTGAAGAGACAAACAATACAGAAACAAAACAGTATTTTCTACCACTGTGATGTATTTCATCATAAACTCTGCTTTTTGGTTGGCACTGAGGTAGTGCTGGTGTCTAAATTATTCTAAATATTCGAAAGTAAGACACATTTTGTTTTAACTGTACATGGCAGACAATGATGTTTCCACATAAACATTTTCTTTGTTGTAATCCACCTGCAGGGGTCACATAAATCCCACCCTGAAGTAAATAATTAGTTTAATTTAAGATCACTGTATTTAATTGTAAAGGTTTGTGAATTTAATCCATTTAAATTGATTTAGAATTATAATTGTTTTATGTCATTTTAAATTGTATATTAAAATTATATATCTTTTTAAATACAATTATTGTGCTTTCTTAAATGTTAACAAAAATAAGGTTAAGTCAACTATATATAGTAAATGTACTACTCTAAGGTCACATTGTCAGTGTTTGTTGAACAGTTTAAGACCTTTATGTATATGACGTGCGTGTTGTTTATGCAGTCCTTACCTTTGGCAAGGGCTTCTGGAAAACCTGCATGGCTAGTACGATAGGAGCGGCTGTGGTCCAATTATAATACCTTTGTGGAGATAACAAAATGTGTTAAATAATTGACAAATGTAATAAAATACTTTACTCGGGATGTGTGACATACTTAGTACCAATCTTTACGACCAGGTTGGGATCATCAATGATAGATGGATTATCTGCAAACTCCTGATAAGATATTGCTCGTTCCTCAAATTCCTCTGTAAATGAGAGATTGTTAAACCTTAATGGCTTTTCCTGCTCCAGCTAATGAAATCTAGAAAAAACAGGATGTATGTATATGTGTATATTTATATATATATATATATATATATATTAATATAAAATAACTAAAAATTGGTTAATTGTAACATTATTTCATAATATTACTGCTTAAGAGAAACTTTTGACAGCATTGAAAAAGGCAGCAGCTATTTGTATTGTCTAATTAGCGGTAGAGTCTATTTACACTTAGTGCAAATGTAAATGGCAATTACAGTAGATGCAATTTACACTGTGAAAATAGCATATTTTGTTTAGTGATAGATGCTATTTACACTAAGTGCAATAGTATGCAATAATAACATTATTATTAAATTATAATCTTAATTTAAATTATTAAATGATGCCACCATACTGGGAAAATAAAGCCCTCTCTACACATACCCTAACTTTATTTTCAACTTTTATATTATTTCCTTCATTTTTATTTAAAAATTAATTTCTTTCCATTGTGATTTGAGATTTAAAAAGGTAGAAAAAAAGTATGGCAAAAGGTGAGTTGGAAGACTATGGTACACGCTTTAACCCTGGACAACAAAACCAGTCGTAAGTGTTATTTTCCGAAATTAAGATTAATAAATGATCTGAAAGCTGAATTAATAAGCTTTGTATTGATGTATGTTTGGATTGGTAGGGCAACATTTGACCGAGATACAACTATATAAAAATCTGGAATCTGAGGGAACAGAAAAATCTAAATATTGAGAAAATCACTTGTTGTCCAAATTAAGATCTTATCAATGCATATTACTAATCAAAAATTAAGTTTTAATACATTTTTGGTAAGAAATTGATACTTACTAGGGCTGGGCGATATATATCGAATTATATATTATCAGCAAAGCCGGTTCTTTGAATAGCGGTAAAGAAGCTGCGCCACTGAATCACCCACGAAAATCAACGCGTAGCTTGTCAGTGATCTACAGCTCTGTTCATAAACTGCTGCTGCATTTAAAAACAGCTGACGGAGATTTACCGCTAATCAAAGAACCAGCTTTACTGACGAGATGCGCATAATATATAATTCGATATATTTTCGCCAAAAGATTTTTGGCAAAAAAGAAAAATCAATAATTTTGACCCATACAATGTATTTTTGGCCATTGCTACAAATATACCCCAGCGACTTGAAGACTGGTTTTGTGGTCCAGGGTCACATATATGCCACTGGAACTGATGTTTGATGGATGTCTTTTGTAGCATTGATTCCAAATCACACATTGGTGGGCAGAGTTAGTGTAAACTGCCTCTGCCAACAAGGCAGGCTTACTGTAAATAGACACTGTGAAAGATGGACTTAGTATAAATAGACGCTCTTGAAAAATAATTACCTTTCACAAACTTTTGAAAATTGGTTCACAGGTACATCACAACTTGTCCTTTTACCTCTAGTGATCTCTCTGTTTTCTGTCAGTCCTCCACAGAGAGAGATGGCAATATGAGGCAGGTCTCCTAACTGGTCAGAAAAGCTGTCCACCCCACTGTCCATTCCACTGCTGCCCACAGACTGAGGGGACTGATTAGCACTTCTCGATTCTGCCCTACCCCTCGCAGAAGCTGCTCCATCACTAAACAAAAAACAATATGACAATTAAAAAAAACAAAAAAAACCTGCATTACATCGGAATCATAACTGAACAAGTGAAAATGTACCTCTTTGGAAAGTACAAGGCTGCCACCTCAGGCTCCAACTCTGTGATGTCATCCAGGTATACTCCATCTGATCCCAGGTGCCGGCTCCTTTTGTCTAGGAACGATATAGTTTGGCATTATGTTTTAGCCAAATACGTTAGGCTTTGTAACTTTAACAAAAAGCCATTTTTAGAGCCCTAATGCTCCCTACCTTTTCTCTTGGACGGAGAGTCTGTCTTGCTAATGGCATGAGCTCCAGGACTGTGCCGCCCCTCTTCCAGGTCTGTAATAAAATGGGCGGCTGCACTGATGGCCTCCACATCTACAGCAGAGGCAGATGTTGACTCTTCAACCCTGAGATCAGGCACATACACATCACTGTCATGAGACTCCACCATCCCATCCCCAGTGATGGCTCTGAAGTGTGTACTTTCAGACCGTGGGATTGATCTTGGGGTCACCACCAAAGGCTCTGACATGGGCTGTAAGAATGACGGCTGTGGACAGAGAAAGATGTAGAGTTAGACATAGAGTTCACATTTGTAGTGGTTATGTGGCATGTCTAGTGTTTATTGCACCTTGGCAGCATGAGGCAGCTCTCCCCATGTCCAAAGCATCTCAGGGTTATCCGTCTTCCCTCCGCTCCTCTGACTGGCCAGCAATTCGGAGTCACTCTTGGGTGTAGATGGCAAGGAGCCATTTGGGCTGCTGTGGGGAAGAATTGAAGACATTGAGAAACATTTTGGATTAACTGTAGAAAAACAGCTGTTATACAGCTGTTGTGAAATAAACTAGAAACAATGTCTTCAGCTTTCAACTCCTTGCCCTGCAAGTCTGAATTCCAACCAAGTTATGGCTTTGTTTCAAATTTAATTACATTCTGTAGTGGTTACCTGGATGTGGACTGAAACATGGCTGTTTGCTGAGGACAGGAAATGGACAATCTTGAATTGGTGGGAATGGGTAAGGAGCAGATCTTCTCCAACCCTTTGCTGTAGGTCAGATTACAAAGATTTATTATTTTCAAATGTCCATTATTTTGAATTTCGTACATATAATGTATATTTTTTATTGTAAGCATAATAATTAGGGACAGGACTTGATTTAAAAAACGAATCTAATTAATTAGAGGCTTTGTAATTAATTAATCGAAATTAATCGCATTTTAATATAAATATTTGACCTGAGAACAGTGAGAAGTATGTTTTTTTCATATGGATTTTTACTATACCATTGAATAATGACTGAATACATAAGCTTAAGCAACAAAATATTGTTTATTTTTGTTCAACCAAGACCAACAGACCAGTGCAATATTGCCATTAAGTGTAGCGATAGGATATTTAGAAATATAGTAGCCTACATTTCAGACATGCAGGAGCCCTATAGGTAGGTAGACCTTCTGTAAACAGTTTTTTAAGTAAAACACAATACTTTCACATTTTCACATTGAGCCGTATATACTACACACAGCCGTTGTTCACTGACGAGCTGCACAAAACCATGTTCATTATCAGTGTGGATTTGTGCAGCTCATCAATGAACAACGGCTGTGTGTAGTATATACGGCTCAATGTGAAAACGAGCACGGCTTTACTGACAAAACGCGCAAACAAATCGGTTGATCTGGATCGGGACATCACTACTTTCAAGTACATTCAGAACATTAGAAACGCTAGTTGGTGCTCCAGTATAATCGGAAAATAAGTGCGATTAAAATATGTTAAAAAAAATGTAATGCGTTATTTTTGTGTAATTAATTAATCTAAATTAACGCGTTAAAAGTCCCGGCCCTAATAATAATATATAAGCCTGTTGTAGAATTAACACAGCTGAATGTATTGTGTATTATGATATATCAGTATAATCACCATACAGTAGCTGTGGGAACAGTTAGCTGATTCTGATCAATATATATTGATAAAACCTTCAGTTCAGTTTGTTTACAGGGATTTACTGTAGTGAGAAACAATCCTGTTGGACTGAATGTATTTATTTTATGCATTGGATATGCATAAGATTTTTGGATTTAACAGGGATTTTTCACTTCACATTATAGTATTTTTGCTGAATTGCTGGCACTGCAGTGTTTCGTAGACATTATTTCTTTCAGCTGACTGGCACAAATACAAATTGATTTGCTTTTCTTTGAAATCCACACAATAACTTTAAAGTCTGTTTTTCTTCTAAAGTGGCATACCTTTGAACAGCAGTCCAGTTCCCTTCAGACTGGATGTATGTGTTGCTAGTTCCTTTTACCTGCTCAGCAAATAGCTCATGTGACATGGCTCTGAAAACACATTCAGTAAAAGCAAACATACACGTAAGTATAAAGGTAAGAGTAAGACACTGTATACATTTAAAGTGCGTTTTTACTTCATGCCTAATGACATAGCCAGGGATAATCTACAGTGCTTGTCATCAACAGGCTCATTCTTCCAGGAAAACAGAGAGCATTGTGGGGTTTCTAAAGAGCTGGATTCAAACTGCCGCTTTGCCGAGCAACACATTCTTGAGTTTAGATTCATTCCCAGCTGACTCTCTTTGGCTAGTGAACAGTGTTTTCCCAGTGGCCTTTACTGTCACTTTTTAAATTTACTGTATTACTGGTACCTGGGAAACAGATTCTTGGTAATGCAAAGCATGTAGTTTGACCTTTTAGCGTGCTTATCCAGATTGAACAGATAAAATACATAACTTGTCCACTGGGATTGAAAGAAGGGAAAAGGATGTTTGTGTTAAACTGGTTTATATTGCAAATCATTTCTTTTCTTAGAAATGTGGGGGTAAGGCTAGATTGCCCAGCATTACAAAGGACTCCCCTCGAGCTGGAGCCAGAACTGGCATGGTTTCATGAATTTCGTGGAAAAACATTGGAGGGGCTGTTTGAGCCACTTGTTTACTTCAGCAAATAGGACTGGCGATCTCTTTTTCTCCACTTCAGCCTCTTTCTCTATTGCAGGGCTTGTCTGAAGGGTGAACAATCATACACAGGCTGCATTACAAGACCACTGCAACTGGACTCATTCCAGCAAACTTGCAGCAAAAACATTGTCACTGCAGTCATACAATTTACAGTGTTTTCAAAAGAGTTTAGAGAAGGAGAATACCTCTGCATTATCAGAAAGATCCGTTCAGTCCTAAATGTTTCATGCTCTCCATGCTCTATACAGAAAATATGTTAAGCTTCACAGCTCCTGCCAAGCTGAACTCGCAGAAAAGTGGGATTTAGATTCTGTGCGAGATCTTGGCAAGACCACTATCCCCATTTACCCATGCACAATGAAAGTGAATGGTGACCAGGGGCTGTCATGCTTCAAAAAACACCATTCATTTCAGCTCTCAAAACTCATTTAAGTTTGCATATTCAAAAAAGCACAAAAATCTAAATTATATGTTAATTATATTTCTTGTCTTAAAAATATTTGTGCAAAATTAGAATATGCAAAGCCATATGGTCTACTACTGGTCTGTTTTTTTTATGTTTGGCAGCCCCTGGTATGAAAAAGAGTGGCGAGGGCATCATTTAAAATGACAATTTTTGTACCCAGAGGTTTAGTCTGAGATGAAAGTCATATGTAATAGCACTTATCAGATCCATATCTTTTGTTTGTTCTGACCTGCTTCCTGTAGGCTCTCTATCATCATCAGAACTCAAATCAATGGGAAACATGTCTTCATCTTCCGAAAAGTCTCCATTGCCCTCTCGCTTCATGCTGTCTACTTGAGATTTTCTCCTCCTCTTCCTTCTCTTCTTCATTATTGTACTGTCACCAGGGGCCTGCATGGGGCCCAGGGTTTGAATGGAGGTTCCGTTTCCAGATTCAGACAGACGGGACGTGCCTTTTCCAACTTGGGCCTGCATTAGGGCAGAGCCCTCTGAAATTATGGGCGATGTAGCCAAGTGGGATGGCACCATCTCCTGTAGAGGAAGTAATAATAGTACTAAATGCATGCTTTAGGGAGTTTCTTCATTTTAAAGAATTTTTTTCAATCTTTGGAAACTATCTGTAATAACACTATACTGTAGTTAACATTTGAAGTGGATCAAAACCTTTCGCCCTAAAATCAAAAACAATACCTATTCTTGTCTTAGGACAACTTTGATGAAAGGTTTTGATCCACTTCGAATGTTGACTACTGTATATCTGCAAACACAATCATTCACTTGTATAAACATAAATGTAGACTGTAGCCATTTGGTTGGACTGTGCCGCTTAAATCCTAGAAGCACAACACCGTGACCCTAACGCCTTGTGACAGATCACTGCATCTTTCATTACAAACAAACTCATGCACGTGCAACTCTCTAAGTCATGGTTTTATAAGACATAAGTGCATGGCTGCACATAAATGCATAATAATATAATGTTCAGTTGTTTACATCACTCAATTGCCCTTGAGAACAGGACGGCCAGTTCATACGTCAGTTATCACTCCCATTATAGCAGACAGACCATTATCAACTCTACAGGCTCTGCGAAACATCATCACCACAACACAACACAAATAGATACGCTGACTGTAGTCAACAGCAGGAGCTATCACAACAACTAATACAGAAAACCAGAGTTCTTAAGTACTTTAAAATCATTTTCATTAGAGGAGGACAGTTCATTAATTGCACTCCAAACTAATGCCATTGGTTGAGATCGGCAGGGGGTCAAATCTAAGTCTGAATGACTAACATGAATAGATTCTTTTCTACCCTTTACAAAGTCTTCAGGTGCCACAGAGACAAATGTGATTTCTTAGGATATCTATTTAAGTAATACGCCTGTATGTCACCTGACATTTTGTGTATGGTTTTTCAAAGAAATCCCTTTCAGGAGTTTTAATCTCTTGTACTGGCAACAAGACAATCCCAAGTTAACTGCATTTCGGTGAAAAAGCGTCTACTGCATTAAAACTGCTATTTTAAAACTGCAAACAAAAACTTGTACACACACGCTCATGCAACATTGTCACACATCATTACAAGGATATGAAGTATGTATATGATACTTTCAAAACACATTCTTTCTTCACTAGGCAAAAATGAATGGCATAAAATGACACAAAATGAAACAAACAAATAATAAAAAGAAAAAAGTCTTAGCAGTAATTGCCACATTACATGGAATGCAGTGCATTTTGGTTTCCCATGGATTTTTTATATTACATATAGACTACTATACACATGAGAGCAATATAGCTTAAAATTTAAGCGCTTTTTTTTTCATTTTTATGTTAATTTATTTTACGTTACTTAATTAAATGAAGAGTTTTATATATTTCATTTCAATGCATTTGTATTTTTATGTAGATTTGTATTTATCTAATAAATCAAATAAATGGTTTTAATTGCTTTAGTTTAATACATTTGATATTATTCAGTGTTAAAGAATGAAAACAAATGTTAAACACTATGGTAGTACATTAGCTGTAGAACATTGACCACATGAATATAAAACAAAATATAAAACTAACTTAATGTAAAAATGAAAACTAATTGCTATTACAACTGTAGAAGATCATATCCTAAAATGCTACACCAAAGCATCTAATGTCCTTCTCTAGAACGGCTACACTGGTATTCATAACAAAATATCAAATTAGCATCAATTACGGTATTCAGGAATGAAGTAATTTTATATTCTGGTGAATGCAATCCAGTGATAGCTTTCTGCTTGCTACTGGCTATATTTAGTCAAATGAAGCGCAAACATCTAAACCGGTTTCAGACAAATAGACAGTGATTTTGCTGGCATAATTTAGCGAGCACATAACATTGCTACACAGTTGTAGGTAAAGACAGCATTATTTTAGGAACAGAAGGCAAAAGGTTAAGTCCTTCAAGAGCCAGAATGTTCCACATGAGTGCTAACCAGGGCAGCCATTCTAACAATTACCGAACGCAGTGTACCTCAGCACATATTCATCTCAGGCATTTGTACACAAGTTCAGATTTCAAGTCATGGTATTCATGAGGAGACTTGCATGCGTCATGTTACATTTCTCAGTGCACAATGACTCTTGGCTGCAATAAAAGCAATGCTTATAGGGTTTGTTTAGTACAGGACGCCGGTACTCACCTCATCACTTTCTGTTTCTTGAACAAAGAATGCCTCTCCATTTTCACCTAGTTTCATGTGTAAGCTGACCGGCTCCCCATTTATCTCAATGTCAACCTGAGGACAAAGGAAACATGGAATGCTGTCACTATAATAAAGGCAATTTACAACAGTAAGCCATGTGCAACACAAGGCCAATGACAGTGCTAATTTTATCCCAACTTCAAACAACAACTTCAAAGAGTATATTTATGTCCGTGGCTTTGATATAATAATATATTTTCCTTCATATGTCTCCAGGCATGCTAGACATTGGACAGAATAATGTTCAATTCATTCAATTCAGTTCACATTTATTTGTATAGTGGTTTTGTGATACTTGTTGTTAAAAAAGCGGCTTTAGAGAAAACAAATGTTTCTACATTACAATTAAGAGATGTAGATTAAACATGTCATGAGAATTTTGCTCATCCTCGGAACTCAAATACATGTTATTTTTTATATTATCTTATCCTTTTTGTCCTTTCCACAGCAATCAAAATTATAGACATCAAAAAAGATGCAGTAAAAGTAATCCATTTGAATTGAGCAGTTTAATCCAAGACTTCTGAAGAGACTGGATCAGTTTTTTATGATTAACAGATTTAATATAGGCTTTTATTCACAAAAAAACAGGACTTGTTTGATGCATGATACCGACTCTATTTGTGCATGTTTACATGCATATATCAGTGGGTTCATAACTACTCATTGAATTAAACTGATTTGGTTTGCATCCACATCAATAATCTAGCAATGCAAGTAAACTGTGTTTACAAAATCTGATTATTCCCAAGTGATGACATCCAAGTGTAAGCATCTGTTTATTTTGTGATATTAAAAAAGCATTAAAGTATTTAAAAATGTCAGCAAAAAAATTGAAGAGACTTATTCGACGATATTTTTTTTTTACAATTTATTTCAGGTGTCCTTATTACAGTGTAATTATACACTAAGTACTGAGTAACGTTAATTCACTACATGTATTTACTATATAGTTAGGGTTCGGATTAGAGTTTGGCTTAGGGTTGCTTGCATGTAATTATGCTGAATTTACATGTAATGTGTAACAATGATACTTTAATATAAAGTTGTGGCTCAAGAAAAAGGGAAATTAATAAATATCTAGCTGTCTTGAGTTTATGACCTTATGCCACCAGTTTACCACATGCTGTACCACAAGCATAAGTTTAAGAACGTGCATGTAAACACACTCATTTGTTCTTGTGGAAGCTTAAATATGCTTGGGTGACAAATGACCTCAAAAGTAAATAATGTAAAGAATATTATTGTTGGGGGGTGAAATAACCCAGTTTAACAGACAAGATAAGTCAAATGGCATGCTGCACAAATATGGCAGATCTCATATGCTGGCATGTCTGTGCTAGTGCTCACCACTTTCTCCCTGGAGCGCAGCACTCCCATTTTGCCAAAACGGACATGAAAAGGTGAGCACTGCAGAGTGCCGTCGGGCTGACGCACCACAATGACATCGATACAGCCAGACAGGGTGGCAGGGTTAAGGCCTCTGTACAGCTCCTTCACCTGCACAAAAACCTGACCGGCTAGCTGACCCACGTAGTTCATGGTCTGACTCTGAAATAGAGAAAAGTCAAGCTTTTAAAGATAAATGTGAAACTACTCAAGTCAACACCTTTATAATAATCCTAAAAAAACACGTAACAACTCTATCAATAAACAAGTACTTGATCGTTTTATCGTTAAAGCAAGCTGTATAATCCTCTGTGAACTTCAGCACTACAATTAATAACTGTTTGTGTGAAAGTACAGAGGCAAGCGTAAAGGCAAATGTGATGTTGATGAGCCATCTGTGTGTGTTTAGTGAGCATGATAACATTCAGTATCTCTACAATAAACAGTTCTCTTAGTATTGTGCAAAATTTTGCAGCTGCTGGCCTAGTGGAGAAGAAAAAAACCTGTAGAGTGAACTAGGTCTAATAAAAAACATGCTGTCTTGCTTAACTCAAGCCCAGATCTCTTTGGCAATTTAGGTGAAAGGTAAAATATCATAGAACCCCCTTAAGACTGCAAGCAGTAGACACAATGACATTGCTCAAAAAAGGATTACAAGTGGTGTTCCATTGCCATGGGTTTAATAATGCCTGGTTCTGGCATGCTCTAACAACTCAGAAAACTGCTGCGTCTCTGTAGTGCACAGCAAGTAATGTTTAAAGTAATTAGCTAATTGCAAGTGTCTGCGATTTAAAAGAAATAAATAAATAAAAATAGTGTGCACTATTACAGTATGCAAGCTAGGGCTTGTGTAAGTCCGACAAGGCAGGGCAAGTTGGCATTAATGGGATGGGGGGGAAAAATAATTTTGTGTGCATGAAGAGTTCCCACACTTTTTGAACAATTAATTTAATGACTTGCTCAATGACCTTTCCAGCTGTTCATGATTACTAAAAGGGTTTATTTAGAATAAGAATTCTGGGCGGATTTGCATTTGTTTGTCAGATGCCAATTTTCAGAATGAACAGAATTAAACATTTATATTTATTTCTGTACAAATGACCCTCAACTGACAGTCTGTGGTCAAACATTTCAAGCCAAATAAATATTTTATGGAAATACAAAGCTAGACTGTATTTCCATGACAGACTTTGCCTGGAAATCCCAGTTTTAAAATTCATTAATCTTTAGGTTTTCCCTGACTGCGGAAAGTCTGCGGAAACAATCTTATTAACCCAAATAATTCACCCCTAGGTGAGATTGTGTAAAAACCTTCAAGTGAGTCTTCATTGTTCATACACAACAGACTTATTTACACAAATGCACATGACTGACATGTCTCCAATAATTCTGCTGTTAGATACTGCTCCCAATAATAGCACAAGTATCCAAATGTACAGTGCATCTATGATGCCGGATTTCTGCATTAGAACTACTGCATAATGGCCTAATCACAAACACTTTAAGATTAATTTCAAATAATTAAAACAAAATGTAATTAAAGGGCAAGGAGGTCACTGCTAAGTGAAACTGGGGAAAAAAGAATGCAATAATGCATATATATATATATATATATATATACACACACATGCATTATTACATATTAAGAATGTGTATTTTGCAATCACTACTGAACCATGGATGATATGGTTCATATGGTGATTGCACGACTGCTTATAGAAACCTAATGTCACGGATCATTACAGTCACAGACCCAATGAGTGTAAACAATCATTCGCTCTGCTACAAAAACACAGACGCCCTTCGCTATTGTATACCCAAACTAATGCATGCATTTACGTTTGCGAATGATTCTAAACAGGATGGAAATTAGAGGCCTAGGAGGAATGACATTCGCTGTAATACATACGTGGGATGCGGCAGAGGCGTTAGGATGTCACAGCCATTCAAAAGTACTTAGTGGATCCTTGGACGCGGCTGAATCCGGTTGATGTTTGCTGCTCTTCGCTCATGTATTTTGTCTGTTCACTGACTGTCTGTGTTGGTGTTGTATTTAAAGCAGGGTGGAAACTGTTTGCCGTGAGTAGCAGTCCCTGCCTCTGCAGTTGACATCACAGTTAACCCTTTGCACCCCATCTAAATCGCCAGCTACACGACGCGACAAACAGCTATAAGCTCCCAATTACAGTCAATAAAGCTGCCTACTGTATCTGCGCGACGCGTCTTTCCAGGTTGGGGTTGGAGTCATGACGTCGCCACACAGTGGACCAATCAAACACTTTGTTGACGCGACGCGACAAGAACGCTAGCGTTGGCAGTTCAACGCCGCAAAAGCGTCAACATTACTTGTACACTAAGGCATTATAGTTATTTTAAGCAGGTTTAACGTTTTTAACGCCACTAATGTTCATTCGATACTGATTTGGTTGCGTTTTACATTTTTTTTATGAGTCAGTGCATCGATTGAAATCCACATTTATCTGTCTAATTTGTATTGAGTTATAATTGCTGTACTGAATTGTGATACTTGCTGAATATATCTTCGCGATGGTGAATTATGCTGACCATGCATTACATGTAAAACCAGCCTTTAATGGATTTAACACGCACAGTTTTGCTCACGTGGCAGGAAAGCAGCAGCAGCTGAACTGGTATTCGACTGTTTACAAAGCTTGAATGTGTGTGTGTGTGTGTGTGTGTGTGTGGCTTTAAGTCATCATAGAAGAGATATGTGGGTGCTTGAGTGGTGGTTTACTGATTGTTATTCCACAACCATTGCATGCTGTCAAAAGTGAAAGGTTTTTAATTACAGATATTTAATGTCTTATAGCTTGTTAATAAGTGCAGAAGGGAGGGTGGGGGTTTCTTGTACAAAAACTGTTCACATGTACATTGTATATATATTCTATACATATTAATCGTTTGACAGTAGTATATATATATAAATATAAATGTACATATGTAAATATTTTCTAAATGTGTGTGTGTATATATATGGCTTTACTGTTAAAAAATGTTTGTTTAGATGCCGTACATGCCACTTAAAGTATGCATTCTTCTCATTCTGGCATAGCTCTTATTGTAGTGTAATGTACTTTGGTAACCTGGGTGTCTTTTAGAGGAATTTCAGACTTTGTGTTTGTTTGAGTGGTTCAGGGACAATGTGTGTGCGTGTGTGTGTGTGTGTGTTTAAACTGCTGGCTTTTCCTGAAAAGGGGGACTAAAGAAGACAAAAGTATGTACATATGCATGTGTGTTTCAGGCAATAAACAACCTTAGAGAATTTGCCCATATTAAAGCAATGACTGGCCAGCTATCCGATTGCACAGTGTACTCTCAGCATGCCCTCTATTTCATCACGATCTGTTGATTTCTCCACAGGACACACCAGAACACTAGAGTACATTCCACGAACACTGGTGGGGTTTCTAGGAATCAGAGAATGTGATTTAGCGAACCTGGGGTCTGCTGAGGGGGTGGAGGAGACTACCAATGCTTTGTGCTTATAAACACATAATGTTAACTTGTATTAACATTTCATACTGTATGCTGATTAGTTTGGCTGTCTCTTGTCAGTTATACTATAATAACACTTAGCACATAAATACATAAAATATTTACTATATTTAGCTGTAATTATCCTCTTATCTATCTCTAAAACCTGCCCATTTGGTTCTTTAAAGTGCAGTCTATAGGCTTATAGCAGGTGACTGATTGGGAAAAAACATTCCCAAGAAAACCAGTGAATGTGTTCACGTGAATGAAGGGGGAGTAGCCTGGGTTGGGCCATCTCCACCAATCAGAGCCAGAGGGGTCTATGACACAAAGCATGTGGGGTCATGTGTTGACTAAACTGCTGACCTTACTATTGTAGGAGGGAAGACTGATACTGAGACTCTTCAGTGAATTGGGGCCTGTTTTTCTGCATCGCTTCATTGTATTCCTGACATCCCAGGGCAGTACAGCATGTACCATAGGCAGTAAAACAAGATCCTGCTCAGTTAGTATATGATGGATTGGGTTGTAAACAAGTGGTGAAAGTATGTTTGAGAGCATGACATATAATAATGTGCAGCCGATTGTGTGTGGAGATGCACTAACACTTTAATAATAATAAGGAATTATGACTTTCACCTTTTACATATATATATATATATATATATAAAATCAAATGAAATGAAATCAAGATGAATTAAATTAATTACATTTATCAATATTTGCTGAAGAAAAACACCAAAATTAAGATGATTTACAAAAATACCAAATCAATTAATAGACAGTAAGATTTCTCTCAAAAGTTGGAATATATATAAATATATGTAAAAAATATCTACATGTCTACAAATCTCTCTTAGGCAGAAATAAATGAGGCAGGCTACCTAACATATATGAGGGAGAAGGCATGGGAACCTTGGAAATAAGTGACATTTGTAGTTTTTATTTTGAAAAAATTATTAATTTATTTGTTTTATTTTTTTCTCCTTTATTTTATAAATGATTTATTGGTTGAGAACTTCTGGACTTAAGAACCTAGCACAATGAAATAATATGAGTGGAGATTTCAGACACTATCTGTACCCACTTGTTTTTTCTAAACACCACACACACATAAATTGTAAAAAGTGGAAACCTAAGAACGGGCTTGGCAGGAATATCATGCTGATGTCTGTTTTTAGTCAATCAAGCTAAAGACCCTGTTCTCAACAAACAGCAAAACAGGTTCCCTGATCTCAGCACAAGCAGACTCTCGATCTGCTGCAGTGGTTGCTTTACATCAGTTATTTCAGCTTTGATGTAGCACTGGCCATATTTAACACCAAAAGTGGGTTCAATTACATCAATCATTATAAACCTGCATCTGTTGTGTTGCATCTTTATACTCAATTGAACATTATTAAGCTACATGTGATCAACAGAATTTTTTTCAGAAAACATAAAAGTGTATTTGTATTTAATTGCACTGTAATGAAACAGAAAACAAGGGCTCTTAAAAATCAATCATTAATAGGTTCTTTGATGACCACGTCAAGGAGGAATATACAGTACAGCAAAGTACAGCTCCTGACCTTCACTGACTCCAGCTGGAAACATATGACTTCTCCAGATATTGCCTGACCTTTCATTAAACCAACCCGGTCTCATAAAAATGTGTTTTTTTACGTGCCTAACTACACATTTTGCCGCGGTTTCAGAAAGAAATGTCCACTGAGCGCTGCTAAAACAAAGGTTTAATAAGTGAACAGGCACATTTGTATTATGTCGATATAGGTATGTAGTGCTGTGGTTCAGATTTGAAATATCTGTGGACTGTTGCTAAAAGGTAATGCTCCATCTACACCAAATCCAGCACTAAACATACCTCATAGTGTTAGCAAATGCAAAACTGATATAAAAACGCATTTGAACTGATTGTCGAACTGTAGTTACACGGCGGGATTCAAACACAGCATGTGTCAAACGTCAGCTGTACTCTTGTGAGCTACCGAATGAACCTACCGTCTATGAAAACCTATAGATATGAAGCTCGATATATGTGATGCTAATATTCAAAAGCATCAGTTTTCAGTATATTAATATTGTTTTCAAGTATAACATGATATTCCTTAAGTAATTGTAAAAAAGTGTGAAAGGTGTCTAAACTGCAGTGATATGTACTCATTGGTACGTATTTCTTGTCTCGCAAAAAAATGCAAAACACTTTGAAGAATGAATTTGCTCAGAGGTTAAACGCAAACCTAGTCAGTCTATTTGGAAATGCAGATGTAACCTAACACAGTGACGCACTCAGTGCTCTTAAGTTCTAGGTCACAGGCTCTAGAAGCAGCTCATGGTGTCCCTGCCGATGGACTGTCCCTCGGTTGAGCCAAACGCACATTTGATACCTAAAACTCCTTAGAATTTACAGACTAATTAATAAACGTTACAACAGACAATCATAGCACAGCCCTATGCTTTAAAACATCTATCTCAAATCCATGCATATTGCAATTTTGCAGTAACACGCTAATAATTCATTCCTGAAATGAGAACCTTATTTGAAATGAACCATTTCAGGACAACCATGCAGGCCACAATCAGCACAAAATTACTGAGAATAAACAATGAAGCTGCACTAAAGCTATTAAAAACTACAGTTAAAGCTTTAAACACAAACCATTGAAATGATGTTTTTTGTATTATCTGACCCAGACAGACATTTTTCAGTATTTTAGTGCATCATACTGAATATTAAACTGACAAATCATGGCGTGTTACCCATGTCCAGCTCGTCTCATTTGGGCTGAATCTCTCATTGTATTCTTCCACTTGATCCTCTGCTATCATGATTCCATTATCCACTCGCGTATGTGAAATAAGCCTTTACTGCAAAGCTGAGAGTAGTCTTTATGCAATGCTTGTGCTGACAACTGAGCAGTGAGCTATATACTGGGCTTGAAGGTGTTTTCGTATACTAATTTTACCAAGTGTGTTCTTGGAATGGTGTCCACTGGCGAAACTTGAGAGTCCTGGCATGAAGAGACTCAAGTCAGACCCTCCCTGAGAGAGGGGTTATCGCAAAAAGTTTTCTCACAATTAATATATATAGCCTATATATCTACATAAACACACACGATCTATAGAGGTCATGCACTTAACTGTCATCAGGGGTGTTTCTGACTCCTTTTACGCACTCATTATGTCAGTAGGCAGTGACAAGTGACTATGTTTGTGAACGAGTCATTAAATCGTTCATTACAACAATTATTCTAAACACTGATTAATTCATTAAACAGTGCAACTATTTTGTGCTGCTCTGAGATAGGCCACAGTTCATTTTTGGAAATGTTAAAATGTATTTTTTAAAACCTAAGTTACTCAGTATTAAAATCTTGTTTATTGTATAAAACATTAATACACTTGAAATCTTGTTGGAATGAATATCAGAACTGTGATTTCTTGCTGCCTCATGCCTGTGATAGATTTTTATTTGGCTGGTGTGATTTATTTCTTTTATTATTTTTTAAAGCATGATTTTTGCTGAATTTTTTAGAAAAAAAACCTCTATAAGGGGCAAAATTGTTGTAGTTTGAGTAAGTAAAGTCAGTGCAAGTAGATAATTTTCATACAACAATTCACATTTTTAAGATCATTTTTATATTTAAACAACTGAAAATCTTACAGTAATAGTACAAATAAACATGTACCATTTTTTAAGTTTTAACAAAATAAACAAAATGAATCCTATTGGAAATCCTGACTTTTAATGTACTTTTAATAAAATGCTTATTATTGAATCTTGTCCTGCAGCAGGATAAAATGACTTAAGGTAAAGTTATTAAAAACACATCAAGTTACTGTTAGGCTGCAACAACTGTGAGCCTGATAATAATAAGGTTATTTTTAAGCTGTCCATGTTACAGTTCCAGGGACCCGATGTTGCTGTGACTCTGTGAGACTGACCCTTACCCCACCATAGACGGCCAGAATGTACACTTGCAACACGAGTCACGGTTTCCACTTGCTTCAGAGAAGATGACATAACCATTTATAAAGATGGCAGCGACTGCTCTTAGTCAATTGTGTATTTAGAGATAGTGATTCAATTGTGCATTTGAATGGTTGAAAATGAAAAGCGGCCTGCACAAATAGACTGTTTTCAATGTTAAATATCTCATCCCATATACCATAATACGAGTATGATGAGCTCGAAGCTCTTCAGCTCAAAGATTGCGTGTACTCGGTATCCTACATTGGATTTATTTCAAAATGATTTATTATGGTAAGATATATGCGGGTGACACCGATTAATTTAATGTTTCTGGATGGACAGAAACATGACACATGCTGCGGTTGCTGTAAACATTTTGAGTGACACATTGATGGCTTATTAACAGAATAATGAATGGTACATGCTGTTACCGTTACATAACATGCCTTGAGGACATGCTAGGTAGGATAAGCAGGTAATTAATGCTCCCAACCTTCTCTACAGAGTATGATGCTGAGAAGATGTGTTGTCATAGAAACTGCATTTATTAAAATATTTTCAAATTTGTTGAAGCACGAACAACTGACATTTGTGAACTGCAAAGTAAATTTGCAAGCATTATTTTGTAATGGCACCAGCAACTGTGAGGTTAAAGCCCTCTGCTGGTCATAATGTATTACCGCAAATAGCCTATTATAAAACACATTTACCTTTTTAGATTATTAGTATTTATTTTTTGGTATCTCTATACCACCATTGCACATTTTTTAAATTGTATGCAATAATTACGGTTTAATATAACACACCAAAAACAGAAACACTGCCCAACTTAGCTAAAAGTTATTTCTGTCTACAAGAAAACAATCAGTAGTTGTGGAATATTTGGCAGAGATTTGAATAAATGAATAATAACAGTTAAGTGGCAGGTACTAAAAGCTTTGTCTCCAATATATATATATATACAGGTCCTTTTCAAAAAAATTTCTGTAATGTACTGATAAACATTAGACTTTCATATATTTTAGATTCATTACACACAACTGAAGTAGTTCAAGCCT
>JAUMHQ010000078.1:11542128-11582231 GCA_032361165.1 Enteromius paludinosus | reverse complement strand
TATATATATATATATATATATACTTATGATTTTGTGCTCCAGTCAGGGTCACATATGTCTTCATGGACTAAGAAAAATTATGACAAATTATAATTAAAATGCATAGCGTAAAATGTATATATGTATTATTGTTGAATGTACATGCTTTTTTTTTCAGGCGGTAAAATGTGCTTGTTCTGCCCTCTAGTGTTCATACAATGGTACAGCGGTAAAAGCCTTTGGAACGGCAACGCAATGATGAGGGAGGAGACTGGAGATTTGAAATGTATGACATAAGTACTTTAATGACATCACGCCCTCATCCACACTCATCACAGAACACGCCAAACACAGCTACAAAAATACTCTTTTCTACAAAATACTTCAATCTGTTCTTTTAACACTTCATTGCTGTGCATTTAGCTTACGTTAAAAGATCCCGCTGTGACAGAAAGAAAAACGATTAAAACACCAATCAATAAAACACAGAAAGATAAAAACATAGAAAGATCATGGTAAATAAATACTTTTTAAAACAAAGATGTCAGTAAATCTGGTTTTGATGGTGCATCCATATGCAATGTAATAATCTTACACATTTCCTGTATGATTTTAAAAAGAGAGAGAGAGAGAGAGAGAGAGAGAAGACAACAACAGCAAGCAAGCAATAAATTTACAGCACATCCTGTGCATTATATACAGAGCTAATGTTATATACAGACAGGACAGTTTTGAGAGTCATATGTGTTTTCCTGTGAGGAAAAAGAGAGGCTGGTCCTCTTTGGCGTTGGCGGTCTGAAACTCATCGCTGAGACGAAACCTCCACTCCTCCTCCAGTTCCAGCCGAACCACAGTCTGGCGTAGAGAGCTGCGGTTAGGACAGATCACACACAGAGTCGCTCCTGGAGCAAAACAAGAGCAAGCGCTTATTAAAACGGAGGATCATTTTCTAGAGTTATTATGTGGTAATTAGACAGACAGATAACTGGATAGATTATTTATCTCCCTGGTCTTTACCTTTCAGGAACTGGAACTTTTTAAGGAATCCAGGAGTCACAAAGGAATCACAGAAGTATAAGAGGAGGCCACTGAAGAGCAGACCAGTAGTGCTGAAATTAATGGAGTGAGGTCTGGAGCTGACAAAACAAACAGTCACCTGGGAACAGACAACAAAAGAAAAGTGACTATTTTAATACTTCACAGCACAAACAATCATTTTTATGTAAATCATTTTATTTTACATTACAACAACAAAAATGATAGTCTTAATTTTTCATATTCAAACATTAAACCAACAAGCTTTCATTTTGGTAGAAAACTGCAGGTAGCCCTTAAACAGCTTCATTTTTGTTGAGAACAGCGGGTTTATTTGTAAAGTTGCTTTCCCAAATGCACATCAATGATGGCACATTGACAGATGGAGCTTTGTGATTCTCTCTAAACCATAAAATGCATCTACTTAATTAAATTAAGTTTTCAGCTTGATTTCACTGAATTGTTCATCCCTACTTCAGTCTACTTTGGAATTATGGTATTAATAGTCTGTCGATGTACCTCTGGGCCGAGGTTCAGGTAGCAGTCGACAGAGAGGACTGGGTGGCTGTAGTTTTGAGCGCTGAGGGGGAAAAGGCGATGGCTGGTGTGCTGGAGGTATTTCTCCAGCAGTAGCTGAGCTGGTGTGGCCAGGAACAGGTGCTTGCTGTCTGGAGCACAGATGTATTGAGTAGGCTGGATTGTGGTGGGGACATCGGTCATCTGTGGAGAATTCACAAGAACCACCATGATTGTTATTACATATCTATAGAGTAAAACATTAAGTTTTGGATGTTGGCTTGGAAACTTGCCTTAGTCTTTATGATGAAGGTCCCATATCCACCAATGGCGATCTGCTTCTTCATCACGCTGAAGTTGTTAAACCTGCAGATGAGGAGGCCTGCACTGTGGACACGTAGGTTGAAGTCCACATCATCACATGTGAAACTATTGTGGAGAGAGAGAGAGGTGTGAATATTTGGACAACGATGGAGAAAAAAAGGACCAAAGTGGCTGGACCTTTTAGAAACTCACCGGTTCTGGTTGTATTGCACATTCTGCGTGAGGTCCACGTTAAGTAGCAGGAAGTCATGTAGGTGTCCACGTGAGAAGGGCTCTTTCTGTCGCCCGGCCACACCTCCATGACTGGACCACTTCCTCATCCCGCATAAGCCATACTGAGTAATATCTGGAGAAGACTCCATGTGCTGAAGAACCTGTTTCAAGGACACATTTCTTTCTGTCCCTGTGGTACTGCTGAAAAACATACAAATACACTACTTAAAACAGCTGGTCCAAAACAAACAGGGATGGACCAATATTAAAACTGTTCCTATATTTCCTGACCAATGTCAGTCTTTGGGGATGACTGGAAAATTATCTTTTCGGTTTATTTAATTTTTTTTAGTTAATTTAGGTTTTCTCATTTATAAATGTGACCCTGGACCACAGCACCAGTCGTAAGTAGCATGGGTGTATTTGTAGCAATAGCCAACAATATACGGTGGCCGAGAGAGCTCAGCGCGCTACAAACTTAAGAAAACACATGCAAACAACGCAACCAGACTCAGAGAGGCGCTGCAAACAGCACAAACCATGACGGAAATGTTTCATGGGGACCTCAAAAAGTGACGAACCTATCTGGCACCTGATTATTTGTTCCGTGGCTTTTGGTCAGAGCAGAGATGTTGTCGCTGAACTAAAAGGCGAGTTTTTTGACTAGACTAATCTGACAAATTACACACTTAACTGCGAAACATTATTTTAATTCTATGTTAGCTAGAGTTACTCTCAGGTGGGTTTGTCACTTTTTGAGTTCCCCCTGAAACATTTCTGTTGTGGTCCGTGCTATTTTCAGCATTTCTGTGTTTGCAGCGCCTCTATGTGTTTGGTTGCGTTGTGAGAATTTGCAGTTTGCATGGGGTTTTTTCTGTTTGCATGTGTTTTCTTAAGTTTGCAGCGCGTTGAGCTCTCTCGGCCACCGTAACAATACACTGTATAGGTCAAATTTTTATTTTGTATTAAGTAAAGACTATGTTCCATCGAGATATTTTGTACATTTTACATTTATTTTACATATGAAGATACTGTACATTTCCTACAGTAAATATATCAAAATTAGCATTTTTGATTAGTAATATGCATTGCTGAGAACTTCATTTGGACAAATATAAAGGTGATTTTCTCAATAATCTGTCATCTGTATATAACTGTCCTCAATATTTTTCACTCTAAATCTTTCAGATGTTTTAATAGTTGTATCATGGCCAATATTATCCTATATAACAAACCATACATCAATGGAAAGCTTATTTATTCAGCTTTCGGCTTACCAAAAATAGACCCTTATGACACGTTTTGTGGTCCAGGGTAACAAATAATAATATTCATAATAATAAGAAGAATAGATAATAAGAAATTATACTCACAAAAAAACTAATTTCTAGTTAAAAAAATTAAGTTAATAATAACAGTAATAATACTACTACTACTTACAAAAGTATTTTTAGCTAAAAAAAAAAAAAATGAACTAAACTGAAACACAAAGTTGAGCACCTTTTTGGATCAACATCAACACTGTTCCACATTACACAAGAATCATCTGCGAGGATGATGAAGGGCCAGACGTCTTGTGGCTGACTGCCATGTTCCACTCTCCGGCTCCGTTCTAACTCCAGGTTATGATAAGACAGCTCTTTAATCAGAAAATGAGCTGCTCCTGAGTGCGTGGGAGAAAGGGCAACTTTATTAAAGACCTCACTGACATCAACATCGATGGATCAATATGATAATCTCCTTATGCTTACCTATTCCAGCTCCATTGAAGATAGTGGGTAGGACAAGCATTATATGGTTGGGCCAGTATTTCTTGTAGACTGCCATCTCGTACTCTTTAATCACTAGAATGTGCAGGTGGGCGGCTCCTTCCATGGCATGATACAGATTAAACAAGCCGTGCTCATGGCGACCAGTGGTGGGCGTGAATATTGGGCTTTTGATGGCATCAGGATTCTGCAAACATCAAATCTACCTTCAATTGTCAAGCTTAGTTAAAAAATTAACTATTAAGTGAACATGTAATTGTCATGATGCGCTCATGGCACATTTGGCCTCTACTAGTTGACTGCTGGTTTGTACCCAATCGGAACTGAGGGGCAGTCTCATGCTCTCCAACTGGCCTCCTGATTGGCTGAAGGAGAAGTGATGCTCCTTGGATTTGGGAATGATGAAGTAGAGCTGGATTTCCTCTCCCAGTAGAAGGTGAGAGAAGGTAAAGGCATGCAGGGTGGACTCATACAGCTGCAAACAAATTAACATCCCAAAACACACACACACATAATATAGATTAGTCTTTGGATCAGAATCTCAGTGTCAGATTCTGTGTAATCAGCTGAATTAGGGCTTACCTGATACTGAGGATTGAAGCCCATATACTGGTGACACTGCTCACAATGATGATATGTGTTGTAAGCCGCATATTTAGAGAGTTTTATCCGTGCCGTTCGTCTGTGTAGATACACATCTTCCTGCCTTCTGGAGTTTCCATCTAATGCATTAAAGAAAAAACAAACAATTTCAATAATAATAACCTATTCAATTAGCCAGAAAAATTATAATAGGGCTCATCAAAACCAACTTGATGATCTCACCATGTGAATTTGGAGTGAAGTCTGGTGAGTAGACAGTACTGATGTCCTCGTATTTAGGGTCATGGATGGTGTAATCAAAGGGCATCCCTCGTACAGTGTCTGTATTGGGCCACAATGCAACGGTCTGATGATACCGCACCAAATCCTTCTCGCAATCTGGAGAAAAAAGTATTAATCATTTAACGGATACAGCGCTAGTATAGCATGAACAAGTGTATCTTATGAGTCTGTTCTTTTTAGTGAAACTAAAACAAAGCAATGAAACTAGTTTACTCTAAACCCGGAACCAATAACTCTTATGTTCTTTTTAAACAAAAAACATACAACGCAACCGTTGTAGTCTGATTCACAAAGGAGTTATTCTTAAGAGACTGTTCCTTTCAGCGAATCAAGATCCTACAGTACAGCACTGTAATCAAATTGAATCAAATTTGGTAAACTCTGACCTGTGAATTTGTATCACGTGAAGATGGCCTGAATATTTTTACATTTTAGATGTATTACATGTCAGCTCACACTTTAGTTTGGACATAAATGATCACTATTAAATGCAACTGTTGGCTCAATACATTCCTAATTTCCTGCTATTAATAGTAAGGTAGTTTAGGTTTGGGGTAGAATTAAGGGATCTAAACTATGGTCATGCAGAATAAGACATTAATATGTGCTTTATAAGTATGTATAAACTGCCAATATGCTTATAATATGCATGCTAATAAGCAACTAGCTATCAGTGAGATGTGATGTGCAGAATCGACATTGCAGTCCAATTCAAAATTTTGGAGAGGGTTTTTTCAGCATCCATGACTGAAAGTTAACACTTTATGCTTTAGTAGAGTCAAAAGCTTACAAACTGCACCTTTAAAATATAACATCATATTACAACCTTTGCATTTTAATACTCACTGCAGTTGATGTCCTCCTCATCATAGATGTCCACCTCCATCAGCCTAATCAGCATTCGAGACAGAATGCCCAGAAACTGCAGATATGCCCCAGTCTTCCCCACCTGAACACAACCAACAAATTCTACATTACCCCACTAGCCAAATACTGGCATCCAGTGTTTCAGATGCTCGTTTACCTGTGGCGGCCCACTTAGCAGCAGCTTTCGTGGGTGGAAGTTATCGGTGCGTCCTTCAGCTCGGTTGCTGCTGTCCATGTGGTGGGGTTTGGGGACCGTCCACTGGCGATAGTACAGTGACTGCTCGGTGCAGGTCATCATTTTGCTGAGGAGGGGTCTAAAGGAGCTGACCCACTCTACCGAAGAGTGAGGGAGGAAGGAAGTGGACTTGGGCAGGCCACTGGAATCCACTGTGGTGATGAGGTCGTACACTGCTTTAGGGAGCAGCACCACAGGTGGGCGGCTGAGATTGCGTGCCCAGGAGCAGCTCTGCCGTAGAGGAGAGGCCCGTGTGGACGAAGAGCCGGAGGAGGTAGATTTGGACTGCCGCCTCTGGTTGGGATGCTTGTCTGGATCCAGAGGAGTCCGCTCAGATTGAGGGTGCTGAGAGCCAGCTGGGGAGGCCTGGTGGTTACCCAGTTTAGGGAGATCGTTGTTTACTATAGACCACCAGAGAGAGGTAAGGTCAGTGTGAGAGAAGTTTCTAAAACCTGTGAATTCACCAGTTTTGGAAACCTTTCTGAAAGCAAAGCCCCACTTCACTGTCCCAAGTACCAATGCCAAAACAGACCCGTTTTGCATGCTTTATTAGTATTAAATAAAATGTAGGCATTCCACTCAGGATATAAGTTTATTTAATCAGTATTGTAATCAGAAAAAAGTATTTTGAAACTGAGAGAATTGAAAGGAAACTTACATTTTCTCAAAGAATTACAACCACTTTTGTTAGACATGATTTTAATCGACAACCCAAAGGCTTACAATTAAAGGACAACTTTTGCCGACAAATAAACATGCTTATCTGGGCGCAGGCAACATGAAGAAAGATTATACATTGTTCATTAACATATACTACAGGCACTGAAATAATACAAATCTGGTTGTAAACTGGCAAAGTTATCCTTTAATTTGGAATCAGCTTTAAACAATTATTGATTTTGATATTTATTGATTCATCAGATTTTTGGAAATGTCCCTGAAGGAAGAAACAGTTCTACCTATGTGAACATGCAGTCATTGAGGTGGTTAATCTCCATTTCCTCTTACTTCCTTACATGAGGTGTTGAAGGATAATGAGGAGATGCTGGAGTCTCTTGAGAGAATCCTCTTCCGCCCAAAAGCTGAAGTGTTGAAGACTGTGTTAAAACACAGATGGCGTGAGGCTGAGCTGACTAATAGCTCGGCTTTCTTACTCTCTAACTATCTGAAAGTTTGGGGCAGATGTGGTCTGCCTTGACCACGTCGATGTCTTTCCAGTTTAGTGTTCACTTAAATACATAAATAAAACTAAAAATAAAATGGTTTATTCTCAGTTTAGTAAATACTTCATGTTTTCTGGTTTTGCGATACTGACCATCCACTACAACCTCCTCGTCCTCGTTGTCAGTGCTGCTGAGTTTTTCAGGGTCACTCTCAGATAGGTCACACTGTGCATGCGGCCCATCTTGTTTTGTCTTCAGCAGGTACGCAGCCAATCCCAGCTCCTGCTCGAGAGTGGTGCGCTGCAGAGACCAGCAGCTGATAACACGCAGGTCACAGTACTTTAAAGATCTGAGGACAGAGGAACAATACGGTAAGACTGAGTATAAACCATGAAAGTAAAGTTGTTGTTTTAAGATTTAGTCTTTTGCTAAGACTCTCTCTGACCAAAAATGCCCATGAATTTTTCCGTCTCTAATCCTTTGTGATTATGAAATTAATGAATAATGAGCCATTTGGATTCAGATTGTTTTATTAATAAGCCATTTATACAAATTTGTATTAATCGTTTTGAATGATCCATAAAAAAATGTGGAACTACTAAAATTGTGTATATTAAAGAGACATTTAGAATTATTTTAGAATGTTATATAAAAGCATTTAAAGTTGTAGAAATTTCTATAAAACATAATTTCCTATTGATTTTTTCCAGGCTTGCATGAGACATTGAAATAGTTGTATTGAAATAGGCTAAAAAAATACATTTTGAATGTTATAAAACTCTGTCAGATAACATCAAAAATAAAATATAAAGTAAATAAATAAATAAAATGACCTGTACAATTTCCTTTTATTTGGACAAACAACAAAATAGCAACGGGCCTTTTTCTGATTTATTTAAACGATTCATTAAACATTTCTAGGAAACAGGAAACTACTTTTAAGTAGTTTTAAATCTAAAAACGCAATAAAAAGTAGATAAGCACTGAATGGCTGTAATCTCTAAAATTGAACAAGCGTTCTGCATCAAGCTTATTCAAGTCAAAAACCTAGTTCCTGTGAGTGTTTTACCTGGGTAAAGACTCTCCAAGTGGATCCATGCCAGTTAAGATGAGGATACAAGGTAAAGCCTCTAGCTCTAGATATGTCCGAGGAGCCCAGTGTGGGTCCAAGATTTTCAGCCATACCTGGAGAAATACAAAAAGCAAAAAGATCTATGATTTAGGGATATAAAGAAGCATATAGACACAAGTATAAATGCAATTTATTTGAATTATAATAACAAAAAAACAACAACTAATAGATTAGAAGTAAATACCCTCAGTTGGTCCAAGAAGTGTTTTTCTACAGTGAGAGCAGAGCATGGATCCCCCAGGATCACCTCAAATTGTTTGTGGAGGCCGAGTCTGTTCCGGACATGGCAGAGGCGCTGGTGAGCGAAGGCAGCGAGAGCTGGGGAGGGAATTCTCAGGAGCAGCATGTGACCGTGATGGCTGGGACACCGCTGGGATGTGTTGAGAAGGCACTGCACCATCTCCAGCGTCTCCACTGAGATGTGCTTCTGCAGAGCCTGTAAAGCCTGGCCGCCCGCTGTTGCCATCAGGGCCAGAGAGTAATGCTGGATCAGCACATGGGTGCGAATCACTGCACTGTGTAGTTTCGGGAACCTGAGGAGGAAATGTAAAGAGATTTTTTCAAGCTGCTAAAGCTTGAGATCCTTCAGATATGCTGATTTACTGAAAACAAACCTCTCTTCCAGAGCAGCAGCCATGCTCTCAAATGAACTGTCGTATCGTAGCAGAGGAAGGCCACTTCCAGAGCGGGTCGTCTCCAGCAGCTCGGATACACCGAAGTACTTGGTCTTCTCATGATAAAGATCCACATCCTAGGTGTGCAAAAACAGAAGGACAAAATGGTTATGGGATATTTCAAAGTTTCAGTTTCCTGGAGCTGGTTTAAATAGATAGTATGTGGTATTCTTACATTGTTGAATCCAGAAGGCCAGTGGATTTCATTGTAAGGGCTGATTCGCGTGTACTGAGTCTGCAAGGTGAAGGGAAACGAAGTCACGTGGAGCGTCAGGATGTTGGGAGCGTCTCGAATCTGCCTGCAGTTCAACAGACCATCCACAAGTCCCAAGCTGGAGTCTCCTCCACTGCACTGCCCACTGTCATTAGAATAAAGATACAGAGATAGTTCCACCAACAGCCAAGCAGAGAGGAGGCTTATAAGAGAATCATAGGAGGTCACATGCCTGCTGATGTCCCAGTGTGCGTGATCGTGCACGAGTATAAAGAGCGTGTAGGGGTTCATCTTGGATTTCTGAATGAGGCTGTTGATTTTTCCCATTGCGCTCTGGTTTAGCTTCACCACGTACTGCTCAGCCTCCTTCAGCGACAAGCAGTCTTGGTCCAGTCCTAACTCCCGTAAAACCCCTGGAAATACAACAGCAGGACGTGAGATCTATCTGCAGTATGTAATATAATTCTGAATTGCATTTCTCAAAGCCTGCAACATAAAATACAGCTTACTTGCTATTTAAAACAATATTCAATATTCTTTTAAACAGGCAAATGTGTCAAAAAGGGAAAGAAAATAGCATTTTTCAAGTGTACTGTTTGTATATTCCTTTAAAAAAGTAGATTAATGATAGAGCAGACTGAATATTTATTAGAAATATACTTAAATTATACTTAAGCATATTTGGATTATACTGTCATATATAGTATATACTGTATGTATGTATTGTATACAGAAAAAATTTACAGTAACAGTATATATAATTTACTACTGGTACACTTAAAAGTATACTTTTATAAACTATGCAGGCCAATTTGCTTCTAAGATGTATTGAAATAGTACACTTATAAGTATTTTGTTTTAAGGACACTGTTCTTGGTTTACTTATTTAAACTTAAGCTTACTTGATCTTCAAGTATGCTTTTTTGTTGTAAGGGTGTAGAAGTGTCTACCTGAGTTCCACAGGTGCAGGACGACTTGATGAAAAGTGACCTCTGAAGGGGGAACGCAGATTAAGAACTCAACCTTGTCGAAGGAACCTAGGTCCAGGTTCTGTGTGCTGGAATCAGCGATGGCACAAACATGCGAGAGCAACTTCCGAGCCACGGCAAGCTGTATGGGCCGAATCTCATGCCACTCTACAGAGTACTCTATTGAAAAATACCAAGTTATAACACACCTTATGCTCATACACTTGGATACTTTGACGCACAAGTCAGTCTCACCTGCACACTTGGCTTTAGGACTGTCTCCTGATGGTTCTATGCTAGAATACTGGGTAGCTTTCTCAGGACTGGCTTTCTCCAGCAAGGCCTCCACATC
Source organism: Enteromius paludinosus (assembly GCA_032361165.1). Classification (NCBI taxonomy): domain Eukaryota; kingdom Metazoa; phylum Chordata; class Actinopteri; order Cypriniformes; family Cyprinidae; genus Enteromius; species Enteromius paludinosus. The sequence continues at coordinate 11,571,905 of JAUMHQ010000078.1, read as the reverse complement.
TCCATCTGATAAGAGTTATAGAAATGCACTTAAACTCTATGGCCCGGTTTCACAAACGGGGCTTAGCTTAAGCCAGGACTAGGCATTAGTTAAATTTAGATATTTAAGCAAACAACAATCTTTTACAAACATGCCTTATTAGACAATTTTACCGGTGTGCACAGAACAATGACACGGACATGTTATATGAAATATCAGAGCAAGATATTTTCATCTGAGACAGCTCAAACATGCAATTTAATCTGGGACTAGCTTAAGCCTTGTCTGTGAAACTGGGGGTATATGTGGAAACCACAGCAGTGCGTTCCATGTATTAAACCAGAAGCCTTTACCTGGACCCAGAGAACTGAAATAGGACCCCAATTCTGCTGCCATCCCAGAAGAGAGTTCATGGATGATCTCTCTCACACAGTCACTGGGAGTGAGAAGACTCTCAGCTAAAGCGCGAGTCTGGTGCTTCCCTGCGTGATAATGTGGATATTGTAATATTAAAATAACATTTTATTGTATCAATGTTTAAAATTCTTTAAAATGATTAATCATGATTAATCACATACCTGTCACCACCACACATGACTCTATTTCCTGGCTCCTGTTCATGCAGATGATCACCACGTAATTGGTCTGACTCAATCTGCCATCTACTAGTCTGTGGAAGGTGTCCTCCAGCGCTTCAGCTAAAGAGGGCGCTGTGTCCAGCACCAGAACTCCTTCCCCACAGGAGCTGGTGGCCAGTTTGGCCAGCCAGGGGAGCTGAGAGGGAGTGAGGGGCTGAGCGAGGCAGGGGAGAGGAGGTGGAAACTGTGCATGCGTCTGCTGATACTGCCGGATCTCTGTCAGGTGTGACTCACGCCAGGAACGCATGAAGATCTGCTCCAAGTCTTCCATTAGAGGAGCCTGGTCAGGTGCTGTTGCAACATGATAGGTAAATGCACTTACACAATAAGATTTTTTTAATATTACATCAGGGGCCTTAAAGGGGGTGCCCAGAGGGCCGTAAATGTATTTGTTTTATTTTTAATTTATTTGTATTTTTTATTAATCATGCAGTTTTTTAACAATGTTATGGTTAAAGTGTCAAAGTTCAGATATGAAATATGTTTAATGGGATAATGTTTAACAATGAATTTAAATATTTTTTTACTGCTTTGTTTTTCCTTACTAAAATAAATCATGAGATTTATCATAATTACTTTATTATTCTGATTTTTTTTATATCGAATTAGCTTTTATTTGTATATTTTCAGTTTTTTTAGTTTGTTGTAGTTTTGTTTCAGTAATTTTGAGCATTTTCCTATTTTTATTTAGATTTAATTTAGTACATCTAAAAAAAAAACTAAAATAAAATGTCTAATATATATATATATAACAATGACACAACATCTTTATAATATTGCGCTTAATATTTTTTTTAAACATTAATCTTTTTACATGGGAATATAGTTGCCTTTATATTTTAAAAAGGCACTCATCATAATCAAGGCCTCTGACATCAAAATGTTTACTGTTGGGTTTAAGACTGTGTGGAAGGCGCATAAAATACTACAGTTCTCACCAAGCTGCACTAGATAGTAGACAGTCAGCAGGATGAGCATCTCGGTGGAGATGGGTTGAATAGGAGCTGTGCCGTACTGCTCATAGACTCGTGGGAGGTTCTGGGAATTGTGATAGCAGTTCTGAAGCAGGCCACTCACAAGCACATCCCCGAGGTTCCCACACAAATGTGGCAGTGTCCCGTGTCCTAAAGACAAAAACACACACACAACTGAACAGCTGGCCCAAGATAAAGTGGTGGGAACCACTATCAGACACATTTCACGTTTTATGGTAGACAAAACAGACTAAAAGTTTTTTTTAGATATATATATTTTTTTACATGTCTAGGTCGATCCTATATTTTTGTGCTATTTCTAAAAGTCTATAAACATTTTAATATTTAAATCACACAACGTGAAATTAATGTTTATTTTGGAAAATAATAAATAAATATCTTTGTCACTGGAGAAAAACAGAAAGCAAAAACAAAATGTTTTTACCTTTAAAAATGACTGGTCGTAATCCACAAGTCTGGAGTAGGCGATCAGGCACTGTGACAGACTCCCCAGGAGCAAGGGCTGGCGAGGACCCCATAGACAAAGACCCAGATGCCCCACTTTCGGCTGAGAACAAACAAATCCAGACTGACATTATTATAGCTGAAATATTAGAAAGTGGCCTAAGAGAACATAGACATATTATTAATAACCTATTTTAATGCTCCAATTTACAGGTTGAAAAGCTCAAAATAACAAGATGTGTGAAATTCAAACTACTTAAAAAAAACCAAAACTCCTATAACCATTTGCCATTAACTTTAGCCGCTGTTCAGTCTGCAAACATATGCTGCTTTCCTTCCATTGTTTTTTTAACTGTTCCCTCACACAAGTGTGAAAGGATTGCCAGATAAAGCATATCAGAAAGACAAAGCAACCTGATCTGCTCTGGGTAGGAGACAGAATTCTCAAAACAAGCTCCTTAAATGCAAAATAATACTGCCACGACATGGCAAAAGAAAAAAATAAAAGAGAAACTGCTATGACCTGTTTCCTGCTCATTCAATTACATTTATTATGAGTAAAATAAATAGTAATGAATAAAATATACAATATTTACATGAAATCAACAATGGGTTGTATTTCATATCAGTTTGACATTAGCAAATAGGTATGTTAGGGACAAAAGGTTTGGAACCACTATCTTAAGTAATACTTGAAACCCTCCTGCTGTTATGAGTCCTGATGAGTCACCCGTTATTTCTAAATAACGTTGCTTTTTTTAACGTCTGCTCAATGTTCTCCAGAGAAAATAAGAGGAACACTCTGTTCAAACATATCTGTAATTATAAAGGCCTCTTTGGCAGAATGTGTGCAGCAGTCAGATCGCATCACATTTTTGGCACTCAGATACATACTGTAGATAGTGCTTGGGGTTTTGAGTCATAACCTCTCATTTTTCTTCTTAAGTCTCCTAGCCATAAGGCCTCCCAATGCTGCATAGTGTATTATATCATTTCTATATTAGCACCTATTGCTAATTTAATCAAAACAAAAATCTAAATACTTCCTACATCATTATGACAACAACTTTAGAATATCAAAAAGTATCTCTGGTGAATAATATGTTGAAAATGTAAATGCCAAAATACTGTCTACAGAGCTCTTTAGGAAATATCCACCCCCACCATGACTCTGGGTTAAGCCTTCAAAGTCCCTAATCCTACATTATACCCTTATTAAGAAGGACATATTCATTCACAACACAGTGAGCATAGTGGTTTGTTCGTCAGTGGAAATATGAGTGTGTCTACCTGATTTAATGCCATTGGTTGTGTTGTTGGGAGTCGGTCTAGGGGTGACCTCTGTAGGAGCAGAGGATTCGGGGGACCATCCCTTGTGCCTCTTTTTGGGGGGCCCTGAATTTGCCATGGAGCCTTGAAAAGTAGCACAACTGGTTAATAGGATTAACAGAGAAGTTGCAGTGAACAACCATCCATCCATGCATCTATGTATCGATTCTAAAACTTTGTAAAGCTCAAAAATGACCCTGCAAAACTTTCCTTTCTTCTTACATAATTGTAAATCCAAAACCAACAGAATGAAAATTCACTTTAAAAGCAGGTTTTGGTGTCATAGGAAGTGATTATTATGTTAAACATTAACCAGACTGTAAACGTGAGTGCATGTGTCCCTTGATATGCAAAGAGAAACAGAAAAGAAGGGGCGATGTGTTAAGTCCTAATGAAAACCAAAGCATCAGGAAGGAAGTCTCACATTTTACAACGCAGACAGAGAGCAGGAGAGAGAAGGGAAGAGATTTTACAGCAGCACTTTATGGAGGTGAAAGTCAGAGAGTGCTGAAAGAAAAGAGAGGGATCTTTTACAGCCCCAAATGCTGAATAATGACAGACACCAACAACAAAAGAGGAGGAGGAAAGGGCCTAGACAATACAGCTGTCTCTTTTTAAAGCATTTAAACTTTCAAAAGGGGAGCTCTCTTTCATTGGAGGTGTGAAGTCTAGAGGGGGCATTCATTTAGGGACAGCCCCTGGAAAATCGAGGTTTCCTTTTTCTCTGATCCAGCTTGAAATATAAACACAGAGTGAATATTAGGTGCACTGGAGGAACCTCAGTTCCTAGAACTCAGAAGTTCTCACTTTTTAGCATGTTTACACCAAATTAACTACTAGCGCCATCTCCATTTGGCTCCTACTTTAGTGTCCAAAACAGAACTAGTACTTGTGACCTACGCCTACGCTAAAAGCCAAAAATATTTACTGAACAAACATAAAAAACCATGTTACCTGTTGTTTGCAGCTTCAGAGTTCCTGTTGCTTACGCAACCAGGAAAATGGCCCAAGGGAGAAATTGACCCTGCTGGCTAGTTCCTAGAACTAAGTTTCTAGAACTGCATGGTGCAAAATATTGTAGTGACTGCTGGAGGGCAGGATTACCTATTACTGTGGGCCTTCCAGGGCCATTGGCCACTGTTCCAGGCTGTGCTAGAGGCTGTTGGGGTCCAGGAACATGACTGCCGTTGGATAACGGAGGGGAACCCTCAGATATATGGAGATGGGTGTTTAGATCTGTGTGATGGGGACAAGATAATAGCAGTTTAAATACAAGAGACATTGTATACATAAAAAAAACATGAATAATCATTGCACATTCTAATTTAGTAACAAGATTCACTGTTAATGTCTTTGAAACCCATTCTTAACACACGGTGTGTCTCCTACCTGCATGGTTAATTGTGTTTAAGGCTGTGCGTCCTGAATTGGGAAGCAGGTCGGTGGGTCCATGTCCTGATTGTTCTTCTGGTACAGCGGCTGCATGTCTCATTCGGCTGTCTGCACATGACATGAGAAAAAAAATCCATGAACCACAGTAAAACAATCCGTAGCATAAACACTGAACACTGAATATTCAGCAACTTTTGCTTGGCAAATAAAATAAGTTTAAAAAAAAATATACTGACATTCATTATAAATGCTCACTTTAAGTGACTGTTATTTTGATTGTTCATCATTTGGAAATATTTTCTTTTGTGGAGCATGTAATTCCCTCTAATTATGCACGTACTCTGCCAAAGCTCTTCCGCCCAATGTTGATGTGTCTCCATGGTAGCAGTGAGCTAAACTAGGTATGCTGGCCATCTGGACTGTCAGTCTGAGAAGGCAAGAATTGCTGAATGGGTCAGGCTGACCCAGGATGCTAAACAGGGTCAACTTAACCTTCCAGCTAGTCCCTAGTTCCTAGTTCAATATTCCACCATAGAATCATGGCTGATGCAGTAGGCTTGTAAAGTAAGATGCGTATTCGTATGAAATCTTACCTATTCCTTTCCAGCAGATTGCTGGTCCCTTGACCAGAATGCCCTGTGCATTTCTGACCAGGAGGTACTTTAAGTGCTTCTGCTTCTTAGGCTGCGTGGTGAGCTTCAGGTTGATGTGATTGGCAAACTCAGTAAAATAGCGGAAGCCCTTCTCTCCGCAGCCCATGCAGTTCCCTGAGAAACCTACAACAGACAAGACATCCGGTAAAAAATGTGCTTTCTTTTATGCATGTCTTTGAATGCCCAGATGTTGTCTACATTCCTTGAAGACCAAGAACAGTTATCTAAAATAGAGACATAGCACAAACGGTAACCAGCTGAGCGCTAGTTTCCATAGCCACAAACCATCACCGGGGAGCGAGGGTGCTGAGCTGAGTTGAGGCAAATAGAAAGCCAAATTAAAGAGCTCAAAATGTCTCTCTGACAAATGAAATTGTGGTCCCATGAGGTTGGGGTACCCTGACCCTGGAACTGGTTCTGTGCTTAGGGTTTCCCATTTTTACCTCTCTCTATATCTCTTGCTCTTTTTTTGCTGCCAATACACTTTATGCACCAGAGAATCAAGCCTGGAGCCAACTTTAGAATGCTGTCTGTGAACTTGTGTTTCTGCATTAGTTGTGTATATTTTTATGGAATTGCTGCCAGAAGAGGCTTTCGCACCGCATAGGAACCACTTCTAGAAACTGCATACCAACAGACATATCAGTCTCTTCCTCTTTCGATTACTCTGTCTGTCTGGCAAACCAACAACAACACTCTTTAGTACATTGTAACAACTAATGTTGGCATGAAACTGGAATTTCTGGAACTTCGATACAATATCTAGTAAAATTTTGATACTCAGTCCCAAATTTTTGGTGTTTGTTCACCCTGCTGAAAAAAACAGCATATGCTGGTTAGGTATGTTTTGATGCTGGGATGCTGGTTTAAGCTGGTCCTTTGTTCCTTTGCTTTCTTAACAACCCACTAACCACCTAGCAATCCTCCTGAATGACCTAACAACTGTCTGTTAATCTAGTAACAATCAAACAACCCTCTACATATGCCTTTGTAACTGCCTAGAACACCCTATTAACCACTTAGCAACTATGCAGAATACCATAGCAACTGCCTGGCAACCATCTAGCAATGCCATGTCAATGTGGTTTTTCTCCAACTGTCTTTCTATCAAGCTGCTTATATGAGGGTCATTGAAACCCATATTGAAGACCCACAAATGTCTCTCTGGCAAATGGAAATGTGCTCTCTTGAGGTTGGGGTACCCTGACCCAAATCAGAACCATTCTCTACCTTATCTTTCTCAATCTGGCTCTATTTTTTGTGATGCAGGGAATTAAAATACTGGTGCATCAGGTTCAGTGTGTCTTACCTAAAAGTGCATTACGTCCACATTCATCGGGGAGAAAGCGCAGGTCCACCGCACATACCAGAATGTGATCAGGCACGCTGGGAGATTTCGCTCCGACGAGCAAAAACCCAGGAGGTACTTCCAAAGACTCTGTGGCCATGGACGAGAGCCGAAGGTCTTTGCCTGCTTGACAGAACCCTGAAATGCACAAATTTGTATTAGGACTTTATGACCATACTGAATCACATCATTACAGCTAAAATAGTCAATATTTCTCTGTTGTTACATATGGCTTATCTGATCTCACCATCTGTAGTACAGGATCCCTCTGGTGGAGGCTTCATCTGATATGGTATCGGAGGGCTGTTTGAATCTGAGCCATCCTCTTCATCATCGTCGTCATCCCCTCGACCTGCAAGTAATACATACATTAAAATAATTACAAAAATAAATAGTGAAATAAATACCCTGACCAAAATTACGAACAATCTTAAGACTATTTCTATGTCCACAAAAGGCCTATTTCTCTCAAATATTGTTCACAAATCTGTGTTAGTGAGCACTTCTCTTTTGCTGAAAAAAATCCATCCACCTCACAGGTGTTTCATATCAAGATACTGATTAGACAGAATAATTTTTGCACAGGTGTGCCTTAAACTGGCCACAATAAAAGTCTTTATTGAAAAATATAGATAAAACTTGAGTGGGCAAATGCTCACATTCTATGGCGTCTGGCACTCTGAAGAGGTGTTCTCTTCATGAATGAATCTTGGTTTTCACTGTACAGGGTAGATGGCAGACACTTGTATGACGCTGTGTGGGTGAGAGCGGTTTGCTGATTGTGGATCGAGTGGCCCATGGTGGCGGTGGGGTTATGGTACGGGCCGTTATGGACTTTGAACGCAGGTGCATTTTATTGATGGCATTTTGAATGCACAGAGATAAAGTGATGAGGTCCTGAGGCCCATTGTTGTGCCATTCCATCCACGACCATCAGCTCATATTGCACCATAATACTGCACAGCCTCATGTTGCAAGGATCTGTACACAGTCCAGTTCTTGCATGGCCAGAACACTCATAGACCGACATATCACACATTGACCATGTTTGGGATGCTCTGGTTTGGCATATATGACCACCTGTGACAGTTTCTGCCAATATCCAGCAACTTCACACAGCTATTGAAGAGGAGTGGACCAACATTCCACAGCCCACAACCAACAACCCAACCAGCTCTATGAGAAGGAAATGTGTTGTACTGCGTTAGGCAAATGGTGGTAACACCAGATACTGACTGGTTTTCGGATCCCCCCAATATGGTAAAACTGCACATTTGTTGCCAACCTAAGGCACACCTGCGCAATAATCATGGTGTCTAATCAGCATCTTGACACACTTCATATGTAAGATGGATGAGTTATCTCTGTAAAGCAGAGGTGCTCACTAACACAGATTTAGTCAGATTTGTGAACAATATTTGAGAGAAATAGGCCTTTTGTGTACATAGAAAAATTCTTAGTCCTTTGAGTTCAGCTCATAAAAAGGTGCAAAAACAAAAGTGTTTATAATTTTGGTCAGTGTATAAATTAAAACATAAAAATTTAAATAAACATGGAAGAGCTTGTATGGCTCGATGCTGTCACCGCATGTCAAGTTAGAGGATATAAAAGATACTTTAAAAAATAATTAATTTCAAAAAGAGTGATACCACAGAAGGCAGAGTAAAAGCTCACCATCATGAGAATAAGGCCTTTGCTCTGCTTCTAGGTACAGCTGAGAGAACACAGGTCTGGGCACCACTGTGTTGGAGCGCAGTGACGCCTCTATAGAGTTGTGGAGCACCTCCTCAAACCGTGTGCTCTGAAGGTGTCCTGTATATGAATTCCCCATGACCTTTAATAGAAGGAAAATAATTTGTTAAGAAAAATTTAACAGGAAATGTGAATTAGCCAAAGTCAACTGGCTAATTCACAAAATGTTCTTGTCATTTACTTATTATTAACAAATAATAAATGTTTTGCACTGTATGTAAGCATTCTCTATTAGAATTGTTTCACGTTTATAGATGTCAAAGTCTATACATTGTTTCTGTAAAATTTTATTACTCAAATTACATGTATAGTACATGGTCAATTGTGAAATTGACAAAAACAAATAATATATATATATATATATATATGTTGTCAGACTCCTTGTCTAGACAATAATCTCACTGCATTATTACAATTAATGACAAAAATAATGTTTGGAAATGTAAACTGATATTTCCAACCGACCGCAAAATATAGAAATAATCGTTTTAAAACCATTTTTTGTTGATGAAAATACTAATGGCCTAAGACTTTTGCACAGTGCTGTATACACACACACACACACACACGTTGGGACTCTTCATAGGCGTAATGGTTTTTATACTGTACAGACAGTATGTGCTATTGTCCTACACTGACCTCACACCTATACCTACCCCTTAAAGGAAACTCCATTTAGTATGGTTTTGAAGCCTTCTGAATTACAGACACACTGAAAATGTCCACATAAATTAGCTTCATACTGTAATACCAATGTCATACCCATGTCATTATGCAAAATTGTGTCCTCATAAACCACATAAACATGCACATATTTACATACACAAAAATACACATAAAAGCTATATATATATATATATATATATATATATACACACACACACATATTTGATAAATTATAGAGAAATATATTTGTCTGATACTAATAGCTTTTTATTATTTAAGAAATTGTGTGGAAAAAAGGAATCATACTACACTAACAAAATTAATTATTATTAATGCTTAGTAGTATTATTACTATTACTTACACAGTAGAGGTTATTTGAGGACTGCACACAAACATGCCACTCTGACTGTGGAGCCTAAAGTCAGCTCATATAAGCTGATTTGATGTCAGTGACTCATCAGACAATCAACCTCTCTCTCCGTAGTCAGTAAATATGATTTCCACAGAACAAGACCAAGCTCAAATCATTTACAACAGTTTCCAGTTTCCCCAGGGGAAGAAAAAATAGAGGATTTTTGTAGTGCGTCCAATTTGCAACCTCATAAAGTCACCATGATCCAGTGTCAGGGCGTCCTGACCCAGACTGAGAGAGAGAGAGAGAGAGAGCGAACGAGATTGACCTACCTCAATCAATAAACAATGTTAGAAACTGGAAAAGGCTGCACTCACAGGATGACTAATGCCTTTCATAGATTTACTCTTTTCATCGAACGTTGTGTGAGGAACAAACTGGAAGAAGTTATGGAAAAACAAGATGTATGCAGTCATTATTATTTTAAGCTGATTGAGTTCACAAAACTTGTTTGAAAGACTGATCTGGGATGAATTTCCCAGAAGCGTTGTTAGCCAAAGCAGATTGTAAAAAGACACTGTGAACAGTGAAGAGATACGTGCATGGCATGGGGCACTTACATTTATTACGCATATATAAATACACACACAGCATATATTTAGAAAATATTTCATCGTGATCATTCGTTTGACAGCGCTATGAAATCGACTGGTTTTTGTCTGTGAAATTGCACAGAGCAATGGTAAATGTGATTCACTATGAGCTCGGGTTCACTGATTTGGTTCCATCCCAATGGTTAACAGCTCACAGGAAGAGATTACCACCAGTAAATAATAAGTTGGATTAGTTGTATTAGTTGGAACCTTTGGTCCCGATTCATTACAACTGCATGAAAATAGGACAACCAGCAATGTCTTTACAATACGTTTCTGTGTTCCAAAAAAGAAACAGCATTTTCTTTTTTGGAAGAACTATTCTGCTTTTATTTTACATGTAGGTAGGTATAGAGCACCCGGCGGTGTGAATGGCAGCACACTAATGAAAAAAAGCTCTGGGGCAGCAAAAAGCCCCTTGGACATAATCCCCTCGCTTTTAAATGCTCTCTGCCATATGTTCCTTCTCTCAGCCCCAACAATCTTCCCACACACTGGGAATTCACAACACGGCAACACCCTAAAACAATGAAGAAGACCAGCAACATGTCATATAAACCTCAACCATTACCACCAATAAAACTTTTATAACCAGAAAGTGAAATTCACACACTCTCATAATATTTCTAGCCAGAATCCCTGGGGTCTCATGGCAAAACACCAACCTTTCAGATTTTTTTTTTGTTCATTTTGAGCTGGTCAGGAGTCCTGTCATGACAAAAAAACCCTTAGCATTTTGTGCTGAGGGGGAGACTAGGCAGTTAAATAAACAAATGCTAAGGCAGACAGGCTCTGTAGATAGTCAGGGAGATAAAAGAGCAAGACGTGATAGCAGCGAGGACACTCAACAGCCCCATCCTCCCAGACACAGCTTCCTTACAGGGAGGTGACGAGGTCTTTCATCTTTCCCGGACTCCCCCCAGGATAACATCACCCAACTATTGTGTCTCCGTTTATGGCCCTCTCTCTTACAGACAACCCCATCTCTCTCTCTGTCTGTCTGTCTGACTCACCTACACATCTTTCTGACACTCTTTACACTTCAAATGATGACGAATTTGCTAGAAAATATCACAACTGAGACACATTTGTCCCCTCAATTTTACATCACACTGGCCCACCAAAGGCCAATAGGGTTACTGACCTAACAAAAGCCAACCATTGGATATCAAAAAGTAATAGTAAAAAAATGTATGATGTTACAAAAGATTTCTATTTAAAAGAAATGCTGTTGTTTCGAACTTCCTATTCACCAGTGAATCAGTATATATGTTCACAGAAACATTAAGCAGCACAACTGTTTGAAACACTAATAACAGCAACAATAATGTTTCTCGAGCACAGTATTTTAGAATGATTTCTGAAGGATCGCGTGACATTCAGCTACGCAGTCACAGGAATAAATGACAATTTTCAAATATATTAAAACATTATTTTAAATGGTAATAATATCTCACAATATTACTATTACTGTACATAATATTACCGTTTTGATCAAATAAAAAGGGACTACAGTCACATGCTAATACAAAAAAAATCTTACTGATGGCAAATTTTTGAATGGTATACACTGACAATTTATCATCCAGATCTAAAATTGCACTTTTCTAACAATCACAAAGTCTTTTTCAGAAAGAAAGTGCTACTTTCACTACTTTTTCCTTCACTAAAGAGGATGGAGGAAGGGGGTGGATGTCTTTAAAGACTTTTAGCCTTGGGAGTTGTATGTGTAGGTGGGGGCTGGGGTCATTCCATGCTCCACACATACAATAAAACCGAGCAGACGACCAGTAGAAGAACTGGAAATGGAGAGAGGAAACGTATTGTTGAGCAGGCCATGGGTGACACAGCAGATCTCTGCTTCACCTCTGCCCACTGCCTCTCTCTACAGACACACACACAAGCACGCACGCACGCACACACACTTCTACGCAAAGCCACATAGCAACAGGCCAAAGGTCAGGGCTGGCAAACAATGTTTGGGCAGTGCTTTGATGTGCTCAGGCATGGTCCAGCCAGAGGCTCAATGGACACAAAGAGGCTGAGAAGGGCAGTCAGATAGCACCGCTCCATTCTTCTCATCACCTTTAGCCTTTGACCTCTGCACCCCTGCGAGAGATCACATTTCAAGGATGGCCAGTTGCATTCAGACAGGTCTTTTTGTCCAAGCTTAAGGATACAGCGAGAATAATTTGTTCATTTTTAGCAGAAAGAAGCATATATTAGCGAATTCAAATAAAGTTATGCAGTAGGTAACATCTCAAAGTATGGTCACATAGTGATGGACAGCTGCACATCATTACAGCTGCACTTCCACCAGTTTAGAGAAGTCAACCATGTCTACTGTGATAGGTGTAGAAAATACCCCCCTGGCCCTGAATATTGTGAACATGGCTTCACAGAGCCCAAATGCCAGCTGTTCCCACCGAAAAACTAAGCTGTCCAGTGTCTTAATAACAGATACATGTCATCTCTTGACAGCTGAAGTGGTCAGTTCTGAGTTTCAAGATGCCCTTTGTTCAGATCAACACCTGAGGCTCTTGTTACTGATTTCTATAATTACTACTTCAGTTTGACAGATAGTTTGGACTTTGAGTCTGAAAAGGCTTTTGTTTTCTTGTGACAAAACTTGAGGAAAAAGGCTATCTCCATCCAAATGACTGAGGTTGTTTTCTTCCCAGTGGTTTTTGAAACACGCTCTTACGGTAATTCGTAACTTCAGTGAAGTGGTGGCTAATTCGTAAATGAATGTGTAAGATCTCATTAGTACATTTAATATGATTACTCCCCAGTGACCGACTTGTGGTGGACATTCAAAATCATGACCTCATCATGCTTTTAATGCTTTTTCATGGGCTTTTGTGGAAAACTAGAAAACAGATTAACATCACACTGAATCAATTCGCCAATCAAGTATAAAAAAAGCTTCATATGTAATAGAATTTCTGTAAAACAATAATAGCAATACACTGAAAATAGCACTTTAAATAAAGAAAAACCATCAACAAATGGACTAACTGATGTAGACATGCTACATATTCTATAAATAAGCTAAAAGCAGAATGCAACTGCATCATTATTGAAGAACAGTTTAAATGCAATACGTCAGACTAATGAGACAAATGTGTAGGAGTGGCACTACTTTTCCTAATGCAAGTACATTTTCAGCTCTCAAACTTTACCGCATTGTAAGTGTTGAATTTCCCTTATTAATATTGTTATCCTTTTGCCCCTTGGATATTGATATTAGTAACTTTTTTTTATTTGTATCTGTTGAATATACTGTATAGTAAAACAAAAAGTGGTGCCATATTTTCCTTGAGAGAAGTGAAGGAAAGATGAAATGTTTGTTTTGTCTACAGTTTGAAATGGAGGGAAACCCGACAAAACAGAGTTTACATTTAAACCTTCATACTCTCACAATATGATCAGAGCACACCTCTCCTGAATGGGATAAGAATAGGAAGAAATACACAATTGGTTCAGCAGCTATTTGTAATTGCAATGGACAAACGCTTTTAAATTAGCATTAATAATAAAATATATATATATATATAAACTGAATCCCATTATGGACAGAATGAAACTCTACAGGGAATGAAACCAGTGTGCAACAGGTAGGGGGAATGTCAGCATGTAAAATGACCAACAGCACGAAATATTTCAGAAAATCCTGTAATGCAGATTAATGACAGTATGGCATTTACATTAATAAGCGTGCACAAAGAAGTATCAGCTACATTAATAATTATGAAAAGCAAAAAGAAAACAATTACACAGGGTTATTCTTTTTTTGCATTTCATAAATATAAGCTCATTCAAATGAACGAGATGTCGACTTTCAATTGTTTCATTGCTCAGTCAAAAAGTTATATTAGTTGTAAGTTTCAAAGTTGTGTTAGAGATTGCTTTAATCGAATAGCCTTTCTAGTCTTTAAAAATTAAATACAATCATGCTCTATAAAGTGTAGGGATAGTTTTCGTAAAGGGGTGTGCTGCGATCAGAGTGGATGAAAACAGCACACTTTCCTATATATGTATTTTTATATATATATATAATATAACGTTAGTTCAGCAAATGCAAGCACGATCTTACCTTTAATTCACTAGGAATGCACTCAGATATTCCAGAGGAAATTGACAGGGATCGGGTTGTTCATGTACATGTCTCCGAGATGCGCGATTCAGTTTCCTCCGCTGAGCACGAGCAGTCGGTCCTGCTGTGAAAATGCCGCTGGCCGCATGTGATGATTGTTACAGCGAACAGGACACCCCTCCCTCCCGCTACAATGGAATCGCCCCCTCATCCTCTGCCGCAAGCAGTCCCTGTGGAGATGGTATCGCCCAACTTCACCGCTTGAGTGGCGTTTGGAAAAGACTTGAGAGTTTATGGAAACTGTCAGGTGTGTTTTATACACCAGGTGAGTTTCTACGGTTTATTATAAAGTAATACGCCGTTTACGAATGCGTTGCGTCAGTACTGTTACAGTAAAACCATGGTATTAAATAAAAACAAAAGGAGTGACAATATTATAATATTCAGTTGTGGGCTTTTCTGGGGTTTTTTTCGTAAGAAAATAGATGATATAAACACACACACACACACACACACACACACACACAATATTGTTATCTATCTATCTAGAGAGAAAGTTTTTCATTAACGTTATGAACAGACCTATGCGTATGAAAATGTTTTATAGAAATATTAACAATTGTTATACAAAAAGAGCACGTGTATACAAACATAATCAACTCTTTATAGCCATCTGCTGGACAGAGATAGTCACTACACGCGTTTTCTTTTTTCTTTTCTTTGAATAACTGAGACTATAGCATTCACACTTTAAAATATAGTTATTCATTCAAAATTAGTTACCATGAGGAAACATGACGTCATATTATACGCAGTTTTTTTGCAGGATGTATTAGTTTTTTTTGAAGCAGGTGAGCTAACAAAAATATTCAGTTACAACACAGTGTGGCCAATGTTTTCCTTTTCTTAATATAGATTGTGATATGGTTTAAGAATCACATGCTAATATACACATTGTGCTAAAGTGTTGCTCAATAGAATGACAGCTTTTTTTCCCCAAAACAAATTAAGATGTGCTGCTTGTCTGGAGGTTATTAAATTCTGACCAATGAATCAGGAAAGTCAAACAATCACATTTCTGACTAATGAGTTCCATGCATTCTCACATGGGCTACTTATCTGTCCTTAACGCTGACATGTGAAACATGCAAACCCAGGCCTAATCAATGTGTTGTTTTTGAAATCTCCAAAGAGTTGCTCTAATGCAACCCATCACAGAATATGGAGGCCTGTATGAAGTTAATGACTTCTCTCATACTGTACGTTCCCTCTTTTGCACTCGTCCGGTGACAGAATTATTAAATTGGCATGAGCATATCACGTAACTGTCAGCCATCGTGTGCCGCCACCAAATGTTCATTTCTCATTTTTTCCCCACAAGTCCCCGTCTTTGGCAATCTGTCATCCTGACGGCTTCTTATTCCCCCACTAAGTGCCCACAGGCGAATGTGACGCTCATTGGTGACAAGAGCATTTTAGGTTGTCATGCACTAATGCAGAAGTTCCTGGGGACCCAACCGGTGTATTCATCTTCATCTGCTTGACTTTGCTCTTTCCGCTGTTGTCATAGCTTTTGGTAAATTAAAGATAGCCCCTCCTTCTCTGTGAAGAGCACTGTCAACAATTTACCCAAATGCACCTCATTAGCTGGTCACGCTGCCACTCAACTGCAGATTTAGGCTTTTAATCCAGGTGAGTTATTGTTACTTTGTCATTAACAGGCACTGGAACCTAATGAGAAAACAAGAGCTGGAGCCTGGCCAGAAAAGGAGAGCTTGCTGGTGATTCATTGGACTGGACCATACCAGATTCCCCCACCCCAATGGGAGATAATAAGGCCATTTATATGGGTGTCAGTGGACAGGAAGCATGACCATATCTGGACTCTGAAGGGCAGACAATCAAGTCTTCAGATGAAAATGCTGGAAGGTGAAAGCTGATTTTTTTTCTCCAAATAATGCTTCCGGCCTTTCATGTTTTGCATATGTATTTGGTGGTCTCAAGTGACGTCAACGCTGTTAAAGGGCTTCCCCCCCAAAATGAATAAATGTCGCCAAGTGTCTAAACGGCCAACACAATAATGTTCAAATAAATAAAGTATTAAATGTAAATGAATAAATTAGTTTAAATTAGTTAATTTATGTTTATTCATGTGTTACGTTCCTCGCATCCTGTAGCTTATATGTGCGCGCGTCTGACTCCTAGACATCGGGTCGTAACATCATGATACATTCATTTGAATTCATACAACTTTAAGCATAAAAATGTAGTAGTATATTTAAAATGTAAAATTTTTGGAACTTCAAATCAAGAACAATTTTACATCATTTAATAATCTAAGTGATTTTAAAAGTATCAATATTGTTACTTCATGTCTGTTCATAATGTAATCATTTTAATTTACATAACTTGATATATACAATATATAAATGTGTGCATGTTGCAATTGTAATTAATTAGCATAAATTAACAGATTATGGATCAGAAACCAGCATAATTTAGCTTAATGTAAATGAATAAATATATTTCAATAATATTGATAAATATTGTTCATTCATGTTTGTTCATAATGCAATAATATTAATTTATACAACTTGTTTTTGTATAATGTAAAATAACGTTGACCAATATTAATAAATGCTGCTTGTCATAAAGTAATGCATTAATTATAATTGAAAGCATCATGTTTAATATTTTCTAGGATGTGTAAAACCAGTTAAAGCATTAGGTATTATGAACTAACAATGATCCCAAATTTTAACAGCACTTGTTAATTATTGTAAATGAATACAGTTCATATTTTTTCATAATACAGTTTGAATTCATACAACTTGAAATATTCAATGCGTATTTGTAACCTAGACTGATAAATGCTAGTTATTATAAATGAATGCATTAATGAAATTGTGCTTTAAAGTTCAACCACTCATTTATCTCGCTTCCTTTTCTAGAAACCGCACAGCCTCTTATAGCGCTGAATGCTGTCTGGTGGGATGCTATCCCTTTAAACGTCTGCCGACGGGACAGGTATTTCTAATTTACGCACAGTGATTACCAAAGTCATTTTAATGAATATCATTGCGATTTTGCAAGCTGTAAAGCATATCATTACCATTAGGCTTTTACACACTAGCCTAACTAGGGATGCGTTCAGCAAAGCCTTAACAAAGTCGTTAAATCCATTTAAAAAGAGCCTTATTTGAGAAGCAATAAAATTTTAAATTATTTTATTACCAAAAGAGTATTTAACAAGTAGCTGATTAAATGCCAAAGGCAGGTTATCTAAGTTTAACCTTCAGAAGAGAAAATGATCAGAGTCTGCCCCTGGCATTGTTGGATAGAAATATCATCCCCCATTATCCCGCCACACCTGAAGTTGCAAATGGCCTTTTGTGGGAGGCAGGGAGGAAAATTATGTGATTCAATTAATGACCGTCTTTATGTGAGAGGGGAAGCGTGGCACATTGTATAGGATAGTATGGCGGGTTGGGGGCTGGAGCAAAGTGTACTGAATACTAGCAGAATCATCTTTAAGATGGAAAGCGTTTGTGTAATATAAGAATAAATTATGATGACCTCATACGGCTGTGCTTATGTGTCACCGAGAGCGTCACAAAACTCATTTCCTTTTTTAATGAAAATTAATTGAGTGAGTAGAGGAAACATAAAACGCTTCTCATTCTTATTCATAAATTATGATAGTAAATAATTAAAGTATAACAATACTATAAAATACTGTATGTTTTTAACCCATGCTTTCAACTGTTTTCCAGTATTTGCATGATAAATACGAAATATCTCATATTGACCCTCGCGGTTAATTAATTAAAAAGTGGCCTGTGCTTATCTGCATACAAAATACATTTAAACCGTGAAAAATGAAAAATAATCACACAATCATCTATGAAATATGACTCACACCTTGCTGACCATTCATAATTATTCTTTTAATTATCTGACATATAATTTGAGTGCTGTGGCTTCTCCGGGTTGCAGATATAAGGCTGTAAATATTAATGGACGAAGGCAATTCACTCACAAGAGGGTTGCACAAGTAATGAACAATGTGACAGCTGAGTCTTAATTAAGCAGGAAACACCAAGACCAGATCAGGTCTGGACCACCATGGACAGTTCAATAACACTGTCTAATCATGCACTTAACAGTTACTTGCTCATTCATTTATTTTAAATATGGTAATTCATTTAAATGAATATGATTGATGAATTGATCCAACAAACCTACCGATCAGGTATTATGTGATTGATCATAAATGATGCATTTTCGTGACTTTTGGAATACCCTGCAAACCACACAATGCACATTTGCACATAACCCTACAATGGTTAATGTTGTGTACAAAGAAACTTGTTTGAAAATATGAATACCGTTTATAAATTAACTTTATTTGAACACAGAGATATTGTATCTGTAAGCAGTGTGTGTGTCAGGTGCTCTCGGTGGCTCCTGTGAGGCCACGGGTAGATGATGAAGTATCAAATGTTAGCCGGCCTCTGTGATGAAAGTCTGAAGCAATAAGCTCCAGTAGCTAAAAGGATCTGGTTCAATAGCGATTTACCTCTAAACTGCTTAAGGGTATCTCACAGGTGCCAAGAAGCTTTTTATTTGATACAGTACAGTAGTATTAATTCAGGTTTCTTGTTTTCATTTTTATCTCAATTTATGTCGTATGCCGTGAGTCTCCCTGGAAAAATATTGCCTCAAAGCGCTGTCATATGAAACGAATAACAATCGGTTGTTTGACCTGGCTGTAACAAGGTTAATTATATTTTGCCGTCTCTCTTTTCAATTTTTCTGCCCGATGAATGAGTGATATGTGAGCTCTTGAATATTTCAAGGTGAGCAGAAACAGAATAATAGCTAGCAGTGTTTTGAAATACTTCTTGTCACTGTGATCCGAATGTAATTAGGTCTAGGTTTTTTTTCCCTCAAGCTTTTGGCCTGGACTGTCAGGAACATATCTGATAACACGGTCCACCTATTTTAAGGGTAAACTAAGTTAACTTTTGCCCGCAGAGACA
This sequence comes from Enteromius paludinosus, assembly GCA_032361165.1. Classification (NCBI taxonomy): domain Eukaryota; kingdom Metazoa; phylum Chordata; class Actinopteri; order Cypriniformes; family Cyprinidae; genus Enteromius; species Enteromius paludinosus. The sequence continues at coordinate 11,552,565 of JAUMHQ010000078.1, read as the reverse complement.
CAATTCGTTGTATTAAGTGGTCACTGCTACAACAAAATAGAATAATACGGTATGCAGAATAATAGTGGGCCAGAAAGGATGACTTAAAATTATTCAAATGAATACATTATCATTAAAAAAGTACAACCATCTTAAAAAAACATATATAGTGAAAATTAAAAAAGATCTTTTAAAAATGGTCGGACAGTGTGGGGGCCAAAAAAAGTTAAAAACCACAGCTCCTTAAAAATAAACATTGTAGTATAATGTTTAGCAGATTTAGATGTGCATTCACTACTGATCTGCATTATATATATTTTTTATTAATAACTTATTAAAGCAAGTTACCAGGTATTTATAAGTGTTAGAGTATGTTCTAAAACAAAGAGCAAATATAAACGTCAACTGATGCACTGTAGCCGTTACAGCCATTACAAGTACACAGCAGCATTCAGCCTTATTGTCAATGGGTAATTAAAGTCCAACACGCCATTGGTGTGATGGCTTTAATTGCCCCTTTAAACACAATACATTGTAATTAAGCGCAGGGCGCGCGGGGTGGAGGGTGAAGGTGACAAACGGATGGCAAATGATCTGAGGATACGCGGATTTGATCCACAAGTTTAATAAGATGTCACGCTCGTTCTCCGCCTCGCGAGCGTCTGCTAATTTCGGCGCGCACGAGCATTCTCTGGAGGTGTATCAGCGCGCACGGCCCAGAGCTCCCACACACCTCTTTTTCTTTTCTATTCAGAGAGCAAACAGCTTGCATTGCCCTGCAGGTACCGCAGGCATACGCTTTCACCTTCACTCTTTCTCTCCGGTCATTCCCCAGAAGAGCGCGCGGCAAAGTTTTGCTCCCCTTCTGCCCCCTTTTCCGCGCGTATGCCGCGCGCAGGCAACGGTGCGTGGCCCCGCTCAGCCTTATTAAAAGTGGAAGGCGATATTTCACCCTCAAGAAATATAACAAGATAGACAAGTGAGCAAAGCTAATCCTGGGGATGAAATTAGCAGGCAGAGTCCGGGGCCTGCTGGAGATGATGAACGAGGTTGAACTACCTTACACAGGCGCGCGTCCGCTGGGATAATTACGCCAAGCTCCCGGGCTTGAATCTGTCGGCGGGACTTTTTGATGGCTCTATTTCAATGGGGGGCTTGCCTGTGAAATACATAGTAAAAGCTATTAAAATTGAAATTGTTCTAGGGTGGTGTTGGGAGAGCGGGCTATTGACCCTATCAGGCAGTGTTTAATAAGGTGTGCCTTGCGTGGGGATTCTCAGGGCGCTCTGCGTGTCTGACACTTTCACACACACTCACTCACGCGCTCTGCTCCTCACGTTCAACTTTTCGGGTGAGACAAAAATTCACGAAGATTAGTATCGATAATTAGACCACTCAACTGATTTAAATTAGATTTTTTTGTGTGATTCTTTGTAATCTTTGTGGTGAAAAGTTTGTCAATTTGACGATACAATATCTTGTTTCAGTTGCTTTAGATTAATTAAACCTTTATATAAGCCTTTTGTTTTTTTACAGCTCTGCAATATTGTGTCTTTTAAATAGATACATGAATCATGTATATAAATTCATTGACATGTATATGAATCCTTAAAAGTGTATGATTATTAAATTAATAGTTTTTTACAATACATTTAAAGATCATAAATGGCTGTCTAAGATAAAGAACAACAAGAAAACAAACACATTTTCACTAATATGTTTGCATTACTTTACATGCTTTTATCTAGTCAAGTGTCTTTAAATGACCAGCCAAGTTTAACAGCACCATGTCATGATATATTTTCGCTTCACTGATATATACCAGATTCAGAATAGCATTACACACATGATCTCTTCTACAAAGGCACACCAAAGACATTATTTATGCAGGTAAACATCAGAGGACGCATTGCAAACATCAAGGAGATGTTTGTGCATACGCTGCAGTTGGGAGGGAGATTTTACTGGAAATAAATGTGAGAATCCTCGGCACTTGGCTGTGGGTGGAGGTGTTTGGGTGCACATGAGGATAAAGCACAGTAGAGTCGCATCAGGCTTTGACCAATACGCTGACCCGTCTCCAGGGGAACAATGACTTTGAACATTTCTGCACCCGGCCCTGGCACCTTCATTGTACGAGTGATGGCGCCAGCAAACCTATTTATCACTTTCCTCTAAGTTACCTGCTCTTTGTTTTAGTTCACAAATGTAGGTGGAGGGAAACAAAAGCTGAGAAACACACACTCACATTTACTGGGCATATACGTAAACAAATACAAACAGTCAAGTTCAGGTGCATCCATACAGCGAGTTTGAATCTTCATTAGGGTTAAACTGTCAGTATACAGTTACAAAGTTGAACCACTGAATAAAAAAAAATTACAGTACTTGTTTTTTTAAACGCTTATGCATTTAATACGCATGGCACATAATTATCTTATATATATCATGCAATATAACCAAACATATATTGTTGGATGAAAATGAAAAACACTTTGGAAAATCTGTTGTTTAATATGACCAGCAGATGGCCCCCCCTACCATGAAATGGTGTATTTTTTTCCAAGCGTCTTTGCAAAAGAACTCTATGCAATTTAGAAAAAGCAAAAAACTTGTTTAAGAGGATGATCGCACTGCACTCTCTTGTCTTTTTTATAATAATTTATGGAGTCTAGCAAAACTCCTGTCTTTTGTCCTTGGAAAATTAATTAAACTGAAAATATGCAAGCTTTCACAATGATGCACTGCATGTGCCTTAGTTTTGTCCTTCTATTCTTCAAAACACTTTCAAAACCTACTCATTTCGCCTACAATATGAAACTCATGCCTCCATAATTGTGGAAGTGAGAAAACTAATTTTAATTGTTATGTTTAGTTGCTAAAGTTGCATAAATGCTGACACGGAGGCATTTTCATGACATTTTTTTTGTCTGCAGGATTTGTCTGCATTTCAAATTCCCTGTTTAGCATGTCTGTTTATTTGAGTTATGACAGGGCAGCCTTTTTGAATTTTGCTATTATGTAAAAAAATGTCTTCCCATCAAAAATGTAGCATTGCTTTCAGAATGTTTGGGGGTTAAAGTCAAGCATTTTTGTTTGACAAGGCTGCATGTTTATGCAAATGCAAAGCTTGTAAATTGTTTCCATCGTAGTTTTGTGAATTTCCGAAATTTTAGCTGCCTGGTAGCTGTCAACCTTCCGAAAGAAAGGGAAAACTATTTTCTTGGGAGGAGTTTTTGCTCCTTTAGTGAGGCTTTAATAATATTTGCTAGAAGATTAGAATTGTTGCTTAGAGACAAGAGGAAGTAGATGAAGTAGAAATGTAGTTTTTTTGTGTGAAATTATGGCGTTGTTATCATGCAGTTTGCAGGATATACAAATTTTAGATTGTTAAACATGCAAAAAGATATATAAAATATTGTAAATGCTGTAAAAAAAGAAGAAGAAGTGAATTTAGTCCCATGGATTCCTGCAGTGCTGAGCGTAGCTGCCAGTGAGGGTAAATGAGAAAGTGGGTTTGCGGCTCCTGCCACACTTAGCAGTTACGCAAATCCAATTTAATTCCCCCTCATATGCTCTCACAGGTATCTTTTGTCCTTTAATCAAATTCTGTTTACGGTTGAGGCAATTATTTCCAATTTACCCACTTAAAGGAGAATGAAAGTGGTCCACCAGGAGACTGGCGGAGGGGAGGGGTGCGTTGCGCGAAAGTACACAGCTTGCAAACAGGTAACCTCTAAAAGAGCATTTTTGCTTTATCTATGCTCATTTCCCTCTGCTATGATTTAATTTCCCTGCCTTTAAACATGACGAATTACTGCTCTTGTCTTCCCTTAATGCTTTTAACAGATCCCAATAAACTGCATTAATCGGCGGCGCGGCTGGCCCGAACCTGCAAGCTAGAGCTGCTCATTTGCCCTATTAGTGAAGAGACTTGAGCCCATAACCAGGTGGATAATCTCCTGGCTTTACTGCTTTAATTACGCCATAATCAGTGCAGCGGTCGGCCCCATTTAAAAGAAGCCAGGAGCAGTACCTCACTGATACCTCATCTCTCGCCGCCAGCCCATATTCTCTATGTCACAGCCAAGCTTCTCTTTGAAGAAGCATGATGAAGGGCGCACTAACTTTGTAGGACAAGACAAAGCTTAAACATATGGCCAGAATCCCCCAGGTGCCATCTTCAAGAGGGCCGGTCTGTGATCCTTCCACAGCTCAATGCTATTTCCTGACTCAAACTCTTTCTTCTTGAACATCTACCGTTGCTGGATCTCTGATTCATGACCAGTTCATTGTGATTTTTCTGGTTTTGCATCAATTTCCAGAACCGTCATATGGCAGAAGACATATGACAGACTAAAAAGCTGCGCATTCTGTGAGGCTTTTAATGGCTTAATGAGAATATAGAGTCTCATCAGTGAGCCGTGTGCTCAACATGGCAACATTTCATTTCAATATTTACATGTTTGTTTCCTCAGTTTATCTTGTTAAAGGCCAAGAAATAAATATCTGCTATTTAACTTCATTATTATAAATCAAATGAGCACTTTCCAGTGCGTTAATGAAGACAAAGTGAAATATGGATGTTTTTCTCATTGCATTCAAGACCAATTAAGTGGCCCATTTAAAGCTAATTAGCCACTAAACTTCAATTTATGTCATGCTATTCACTCTTTTGGAATTTCTCTGCAGTTATACGTTAGTTTCTGCAGCAAATTCAATCAACAGACATCTGTTTCAAAAATATTGACAAATGTTTTGCTTCTCATAAAGAGAAAGCACGTTCAGCACAAGCTAATAGTTTTAACGCCAAACTGCCAACAGTCAAAGTGCATTTCTAGTCTTTGAGGATTGTGTTTACAGGTACCTCAACAATTGTCACTTCCTTTTAGCACAGTTCCCGTTATAAAAGCTGAAACAGATATTATTTTGATATTAAGAGCAACGTCAGCCCTGACATGCACTTTCAAAGTCATCCAAATAAGTCCAAAAATATTTGAGTTAAACTGACATTTGTAATTTAAGCAGTCAATAGGCAATATGGTAAACGGCTCTCACTGGAATCTCTTTTAACAGTCAGAACCTGTTTAGACAGATTTGTGACAGCCACAGATATCTGCAACCCGGTTCAATTACTACACTTGACATTTTCACAATAGGTGCTGGAAATAGCACAGAGCCATCCAAGATTAAAACAAGCATACTAATGCATGCTTATTCAAGTGTTTGATGTAGCTGCGCAGTTGTAGCGTCTGCCTTTAGACACGCAAAACACTCCTACGGTTTAACAGTCAAGCCTTTTTTTCCCTCTCTTGGCAGTCGGTGGTAAAGAGTCATATGGTAATTCTTCTGGATGAGTTTTTGATGGCATGCCAGCAGTTTTCTTTTCCGCTGAGTAATTTTCCCAGCTTTCCCTCAATAAAGTGTAATCCTCCTTTCGTCTGGCTTGCTGTGAGCTTAACACTGCCAGAGAGAAAGCAAGAGGGATGTGTGCAATATTTGGACATTTTTAAATGCCATGAATCGGAGAAGAGACGTCTAGTTAAGTGAAGCTCTTTTGGTGGAGAATGCGGGTGTTAAATTAAATTGTCAATTATTTTTATTACAGCTACTTTCAATGTATTCAAGAATCAATAAGAGAACAATACACATATAACAAATTTGTAAAATTAAATGGTGATTTACTGTATGAGCATAATTCAGATTAACTACACATATGTAAATAATTTCATATATTTTTAAGAGGCTAGTTTGAAAGTCAAATTGAAAATTGCAAAATGTGTAAAAAAATAATCTAATAGTAATTATGCTAAAATGTATTTGAAATACATTTATTTCAAACGCACTAGAAGTACACTACAAATTTACATGTTTATGTACTTTTCTGCTATTGTACTTTTGGTGTCCTAAACTTGTAAACTTAAAGTTTGCTTAATTTGATCAAATAATTTTTTTAGTAAATGCTTTTAAGTAGTGCTAAAGTCTGATTAAAGATATACTGAAGTATACTTGATTGTGATAAAGCAGAACTATTACTAGTATATTTCATGGACACTTTATATATCTTGCATTTAAAGATTGATATTATTCAGAGATCATACAATCCTTATGAAAAGTGACATTAAAACACACATCTAAGCTTAATATTAAGAAATGTACATTGTGCAAAAGTGGTACTACAAATAAAGTTGAATTATGATTTTTTCTATCAGTAAGTTTATTTGAGCGTTATGCCAGTAAATATGTTAATAGATTTGAACTATACTTAGTGTGAAAGAAAAAAAAGTATTTTAAATATATTACTATTTTACTATATAGGGCAGTATTTTGCTAGTTTGGACCTATAAGGTACAAAACACAAAAATATATTTTTCTTTGATCCCAGAGTTTATGATGTGTAATGTTATTGAAAAATCAACAAATAATAAAAGGTTTGGATTCATTATGAATTAGTTAAATCTAAAGGTCGCCCCTACAATATTTCTACACAATATAATCTTTTCTAAGTGGCAAGTAATTGGTAAAAGGTAATAAAGTAAAACAGTGTTGATTTACTGTACTACAGTGCCTACAGTACTAAGACAAAATGCAGGGTCACAGTATTCATATCCTTTTAGTAAGGTGTGTATATATCTAACATCTGTAACTGATGTAATAAAATATTTAAGATGTTCAAATTTGCAAATGTGATGTAAGTCTCACGTAAAGTAAGTGGTAGCTATATGTGGCTTAAGAATTATTTAAAAAAATTCACTTGAATAAAATGATTCTGTAAACCTGACATTCTCCATGGAACATAATGTGATCTCTTACTGGAATAGACAGACAAAACAATTACGGAAACATCTGCATGAAAGGATGGAGCAGAGGGAAATGTTTTATCACTCCCATGTGCACACTCACTCTTTCTCTCAGCCCTTCACCTGCTCTTCTCCTGGAGGGCTACAAATGCAGCGGCTGATATGCATGGAGCTCCAGTTCCCCCCTCCTCCATCATCCCGTGGCAGGGGAGGCAGGTTCTCAGTGCTGGCCCGCGGTGATTGATAGGCTAGGGGCCGCTGCGGTTTGGGTGGCTAGTAGGGTGCAGTTATCAGGAGGGTTGACATTTTGCTAGCCTGACACTGGTGCTTCGGCGGGGTGCATGTCGTGAGAGTAAAAGGCCCATCGCTGCGGTCCTCTGAACTACAGGCCACAGAGAGACCCGGCGGGCATAATTTTGACAATTTTGATCAATTGATTTAGATATAATTTATGGATAATAACAAATTTCTACAAATTCTCACGAAAGTTCTATATTCATGAAATCAGTCTAAAATTATTTTTTTCAAATGTTAATGTGAGTAATCTACAGTATGAAAAATGCAGTGGTTAATTTAGAGTATAAAAATGAGTATTTATTTTTGTGATATTTAAGTAATTTGTGTTTTTAAGGATGAACTTGATAGGTGTAAAATCTAATGGAGATGGGAATTTAATTTACATTATGAAAAAGGAATATAAATTTTTAAGATTGATCAAATTGTTAAGTTAAATTGTTATTTTAAAGCTAAACTCGACCAATAGATGGTGTCAATCTAAATAAAGAGATTTATAATTGAAATGTAATTTGAGCAATACAGGATAATGCAAAAATCATCAACACAAAATCAATTTCAGCATGAGAGCAGTTTTGAGCAGCGTGTGATTTGACGGGGGGCTGTGGTAGCAAGTGGTATTTTATTTATTTATTTATTCTGCATTTTTGCAGATGCATGTTTGAAAGACGAAGGAAGATATAGTGACAGTCTCTGGAGACACCAGGGTCACATGGGAGTGTTTTCAATTCTAGCACTACTCATGTGCTGTACTGTTATTCACAACAAGAAAAAGCGTATTAATGAAGTCACTGAATAATCAAATATGATTACTTTTGTTTCTAATCAGATTTTTTTGTAATAATAACATGCTGTAAGAGAAACACTTTAAAGTTTACTTTGACAATCCAAAGGTCAAATACCCAAACTTTCACTAGACAGAGACAAACAGTGCTTGTAACTAGAGGAAATATTAGGTAAAGAGAAAGAAAAAGGGAAACGTCCTACAAAAGAGGCACGGGGAGAACTTTGCAGGATATGCTGGGCTGCAGAATTTCCAGTGGAGTGTCTCAGAGGGCCGGGTTCTGGGGGGCTGCTGTGTCCAGAGGGGATGGGTGTCAGGCAGGTGCGTGTGTCAGTGAGTAATGGCACTATCAGCTCGCCGTTGTGATCCATCATGCACGGCGGCCACGGCCAGCACAGGAATCACAAGCACAGCAACATATCATTACACAAGGTTATCACTGCCCCATTACAAGCCCTGATCAATCTACTCTTCTACTGAGCCCTCCATTCTCTTGCTTTCTTCCCTTCTCTCATTTTATAAAACGATGCAAAATATTTCTTATGCTGGAAGGGCAGTTGCAAAGGCTGATGTTTTGTCTTCCTTTTCTCATGGCATAAATATACCTGAATGCACTTTGTAGCGAGACCTGAAATACCTACCAACAAGTACATTTCACTGCAGTTTACAAAAAAAATGTAGACTAGAGGCAGTAAAACTGACACCTTTTTTTCCTTTTTTTTAATCAGTTTTGCATTTGTTAACGGTATCGGGTAGGTTTAGGGTTAGATTTGGTGTATGGCATGTTTCCAACATAGTAGTATAAATGTGCAAGGGTTCACGTATTAAAGCTGTGTTTTAGCGCCACTCAGTGGACATTCCTCTTTTAAAAACTGCAGTGAAATGTGCAGCAAGGCACGTAAAAACGTTGTTGCCCCAAAAGTGCACAAAGGTACATACTTTTATAAGACCAGGTTGCTTTTACTGCTTTCACTGCTTCCAACAGAACAGTGGGTCTCATTCACCAATTAATGTGTGGAATATGCATATGAATGCATTCTGAACAGACCAATCATGATTCACTAGTAGACCTCAGTCTGGCGGCAGAAGGTCTGGACTCCACAGCAGTGTTTGTTAGCCAGTGACCGCCAAAGTTTGTTTCACTTAGCATCATGTTAGGGGTGTGCAAATGTAAAGTTGATGTCCCATAATAAAAGTCCGGAACATTCAAGAACATTGTATTTAGATTAATGATGGGTTTATTTACAGGTAAGGCATTAGGAACAGTGCCAAAAAATCCTGTAGAATTCGACCTGTTAACGACTTAAAAAAATTACTGAAATGTTTGCCATGTTGTAGGCCAGCATTTCATGAGGCAAAAACCCCATAAAACAAGTTTTGACTTTATATAACTTCATGTATGTGTTGGGAATTAAATGTGAGAAGTATTTTTAGTGAAATGACCTCTTGTGTGTACAAATATGAAGTAATTCATGCAATTATTTGTGAATTAAACTCAATGTTTGCTATATTTGTTCATAGACAGTATTATGCATGATTTACTCTAAATATGCATATAGTGTGCTCAGAGTAATGGCTGCTAATAGTTGTTGACTGGTGAGTTAATAATGGCTTTGAATAGCTCTCTTTGTCCTTTGGGCTGAATGAAGCATTAGAACAAGTTAATACTGGGGGGAAAATGCCAAATGAACAGGGAAATTTGATTTATATCAGTTTCAAAGGAAAGCTCTGGTTTCTCATGCAAATTAAACAACTGTAAACCTAAAAAACAATTGTTTATTTTTAATATTTTAATTGAGAAGTAAAGCATTGCTTCATCAGCTTCAGCCTCTCCATATGTAGCTGAGTGCACTTTACAACAAAAGGCAAAAAGTCATTATCTAAAGGGGGTATTATAATTAGCCAAACAATAAAAGTTTATTAATGAACATTAAAATGCAAAATAGTGAAAAGAGATCCTATCAATCAAAGATGACTCCCTTTTTTAGTTTTAATTAGATATTGCAGTTAATGGCATGAGGGGGGAGTTTTAAGCAACTTAATTGCAGTGGTTTAATGGACCAACATCTTTTAAAAGTTGAGGATTCAAAAAAAAAAAAGTCATTTATAAAATAATGTCATTTTTATTTCTGCTGCTACTAATAAAAAGTCAAAGTACAGATGCTTTGAAACCAGTGAGGCTTGCGGTTCATTTTCTTGTTGCTTTATTTATTGTAAACAGCTGAATGATTGTTTAATCACGTAGATGCAAAGTTATTGTGTAAATCGTACCATGTGGACCTCTTCCCATTGCTATTATGAAACAGAGCAGATAAGCCATGAGGCAAAATCAAGCAAAAAATAAGAAAAACATAAAATTAACCTAACCAGAATGTAAAAATAATAAAAGTGTGTATAGTTTCTTTCTTTCTTGTGTTTCCACTGTTGTCTTGATTTATTTGATTTTTTTCTACATTTCATTCCTGTCAGGATCAGCTGGTTGTGCAAGCACAGCCCTGGATGTCACTCCAGCTCTCAATGAACTGTGTTTGTGTTTTGTGTCTGTTTTCATACCTGGACTCCATTCCCCAGAATGCACTT
>JAUMHQ010000078.1:11523603-11542028 GCA_032361165.1 Enteromius paludinosus | reverse complement strand
CACCCGCGAACTTAACGCGCAGCTTCTCAGTGATCTACGGCTCTGTTTATAAGCTGGCGTTCCTTTTGAACACAGGTTTTTTTTTCGTTAAGACTTGCTCTTTCCGTATACACAGAAGCTCCCGGCCCTCCTCCGGGAGTGGAGACGGAGATGTCATCGACATCGCCTGAAGTGCAGTCCTGATCACCTCAACCCCCTCGCCCAAAGCCAGCTCGACGCCCTCGGCGCCACGACCTTCATCGTCCGAAGAGCGAGGTCAGTCGCAGTGTGGAGTTCCTGCATTGCCCCCTGGTAAAGCCCACTCTCGTGCAGGAGCTGCAACACTCTAGCCTGGTAGACCTGAAGCATTGCAAGTGCGTGCACGGTGGTAGCAGCCTGCCCGGCGGCGTAGTAGACATCGGCAGCGAGAGAGGATGATAGTCTACACGCCTCGGACGGGAGGCGCGGCTGATCACCACAGACGGAGACGCCGCACGGGCATAAATGCACCGCAACAATGCGCTCCACCCGAGGGATCGCAGCATACCCCCTGGCTGCACCGCCATCGAGAGTGGCGAGGGGCGAAGAGCCTGGGCACAGGCGTTGCGAGTAAGGGGCTCGGCACGATCTGGTAAGCTCTTTGTGCACCTCCGGGAAGAATGGCACTGGGAGAGAGCACAGCGTGGCCGCATCCCTGACTCCCAGAAACCAATCATCCAGCCGCGAAGGGTCGGTTGAAGGCATACGTGGTACCTCCAGACCGATTAGCGCAGCGCAGGAAGGACGCGAGGGGAGCCATCTCGCGAGCGATAGTCGGGACTTCAATGTAGCCATGGTCATACGCTCGCAATGAACGGATTGACCATCCACAAAAGCTGTCTCTGCATGCACTCGACCCAGACACGCGAGACAACGATCATGTCCATCCAAAGAGGTGAGGAAACTCCGCATCCAGAAACGCATGGCCGAATTGACATTCCGAAGAACGCTTCACCAACCATGGGAAAATTAGCTCTTTTTCCCGGTTGCCCAGGGAAGACCTAACGCGGCAACTCCGTGCACTCAGAGGTCTTTTGCTCACTGGATATGCAAGATGACTGCCACACAAGCCTTTAAAAAGGCTACCAACCTGCAGGATTCGCTGACAGCCACCCAGATGGAACGCTGTCAGAGAGAGCAGGAAAGCAGGAACTCTTAAAATCAGGACATTTCCTCGATTGTTCTCCAGAACTCGCAGAGTAGCTCAGACGGCGAAGCACAATCAGTACACGCCAATGTTTCATTGGCCTTTAGTAAAGGGCTCAAAGGCAATTGGTCTCTCTGGCCAGTTCCCATATGTAACGTCGAAGTGATTCGACTGAAAGGGTAACTTATTATTCATTGAAAACAGTTGTTGAAAAGATCTTTTGTCACACTTTATTTTAAGGTTCAGTTCTCACTATTAACCAACCATTAACTATGATTTAACCTCAATAAACTCCTGATCTGCTGCTTATTAATAGTCTTTAGGGTAGTTAGTAAGTTTAGGTATTGGGTGGGATTAGAGATGTGGAATATGATCGTGCAGAAAAAATAATTAATATGTGTTGTATATGTTCTTTATATGTTCCAATATGCAACTAGTTAATAGTGAGAATTGGTCCCGATACTGAAGTGTTACAGACGTTTGTTATGTATTCACAACAAATTTCTATATATAAAACGTTATAAATAAAGACGTTACGATGTCCGCATTAAAATAAATTTACAAAAGTGATTTTATGCCCACATAAAGCATGTTAAATGTAAGTAAAGTAGAATTGAAATTGGTTGAAAAAATATTACATTGTCATTTAGTGTAACACAATATTTATGTGAAAATCCAAACAACATATTTATTCTGACAAGCATAAATTTAATTAAAATGTGTTGTAAATATGCCTGACAAGATTGTTACACTGAATTATATTTTGGATAAATGTAGTAAATCAGTAGAAAATGTGTGATATTTATTTTGGGCTCAGAAAAACAAAATTACAATTAATTAAAACAGAAAACTTTTAATAGTTTATTTTTTGTGTGTTTGTGGGGGGGCATCAATAATTTAAAGCAGTATTACACTTATTGTTTTTATGGTTAAACCTTTTTCATATTTGACCCATATATGTATATAAATATACTTAAACCACAATTAAAGTGTTTTGTGACTTTTATTTTTGGAACAACTTCTGTAAAAGAGTAAAAATTTGCAAGTATGCTGTACTTGAAAGCACTTAAAAATATTTTAAATAACTTTAGCCATAATTTTTTCCATAGAAATGTAACAGTATTTTATAGAACATAGTTATGCCGTGATATAATTTGTTTATTGCAGATGAAGTGCATAGTCTTGAAGGGCACAAGTTTATTTCAAAAGGCACCCCTGATAGCAACCATAAAAAAAGATCCTCCTATAATCGCTCACACAGACTCCCTGATGAGTTCAGGTATGAAGAGAGTCTAAAACCCACTCTTCTGCATTTCCCTCTGTCCTGATTTAGTCTCTTGTTTGGGCTCCCCTTCGGCCAGCCCGATTCATCTGTCAAAATCGCACCTTTTTGCAGTCTGCGTCTCCTTTTGTCCCAGCTCGGTCTAACACTGCGGGAAAAAAGTAACAAACACAAAGCAATGGAACAAGCACAGCACCGGCATGTTCAATCTATTTTTGCCTGTTCTTCCAGCCAGAGCCACAGGCCGCTGCACGTAGCTGCCACAATGTAGACTTCATGTGACACCCGACTCCAGCACACACTCGCTGACTTTCAGCCGCCCTTGTGTGGAGCATAGAGCCAGTTTCAGTTTGGGCTGTTGTTGAAGAGAGAGGGGGGAAAAAAAGAAATACATGCGTCAATCTAGTAAGAGCAGACAATTTTGTCTAAAATGAAGTGGTAACATTAGAATAGAACTTTTCATTCAAAAAATTCTTAATTTGCTGCTTATTAATAGTTAGTAACGTAGTTGTTAAGTTTAGGTATTGTGTAGGATTGTAGTTGCAGAATAAAGCACTAATTAGCACTAATAAATGGCTAATATTCTAGTAATATAGTAATATAGTAATAAAATAAAGTGTTACTGTGATCTGTAATGTAACTAATTTGTGTTGCAGTTCCAGGCACACCTCTGAACGCCTATTTATATAATTATCCTGGAACTGTAGTTAATTTAAGAATAATGGGGGAATATATAAAAATTACATGTAATATCTGTAAAAATAGATATATAATTAGCTGTACTACAGGATGGCTACATGTGCATTAAGCAGCTGAATTATTTATGTGAATAATCATATTCATGCATGTATTCTTTTAATAGAATTTGTAAAAAGTCATATGTTAATTCATGTTTTATATTTTTATAAATTAAACTAAACCATATAAAGTTTCCCCATTAAAAGCCATCAAGGTAAAAATAGTTTTTTTTTGTCTGTGACTACTTTTTGACAAGTAGAAACTTTAAAATATAGCAGAGTGCAAAGAGCAGAGAGAGAAAGAGGCAGAAAACAAGAGAAAAATGGAGTGAGACGTCAAATTGAATCTACACAAACAGAAACAGAACACAGCAGATATCTGGCCTAAAGCCATGTAACTTGTAGCTGGAGCATCTGTGTCACTGCTGTGTCCTTGAAGGCTTCAGGTAAAGATGAAGCGCTGGGAGTAATAGCATCCAGAACGATCACAATGTTTTAATGAACAGTCCTTTACACTGTCACTCAAACTGCAGTCTCAAAAGAACGCACAGCTCTAACTCAGTCAAATATCCCCCTAATCTCACATCACACACACTATCACACACGTTCTTGTGTAAATTGCTGATCTTTAGTTTCAGTATGTACTTGATGTATCTGAACATTGTGGCAAACAGACAGTAATTAATACGATCTCAAACTCTTTAGTAATTTTTTTTTTCAGCAAATGGTCAGTTTAAAGAAGTACTCACCTTCAGGAAAGGTGGGAAAAACTATGTGATAAACAAACTGTGTATCGCATAAATATCGAATAAAGTTTAGGGCATAAATAATTCAAAATATTTTACAACAATGAACTGCATATCATAAAATATCATTTTATTTTTAATCAAAATGATGGCATATGATTTTGGATGTTTTAGATACATCTGAGATTAGACATTCCAATAATACCATGCTTTAGAAAGACATAAAAATATTAATATTGAAGGAAAATTTGTTACTTATGGACTTACTTCAGACTTTTTACTGCTTCCGATTTTTGTGAAGAATATGAAATGAATCTAAAAGCAAATATAAAATTTGGTTGTATTAGCAAAATAGTACCAGAGCATATTAAAATCCCCCTTTAGCAGATTTGCAAGGTATGTTTTGTCTTTGATTTTTAGGGTAAATTGATCAGCTTGCCTCTCCTTTTTGCAGAAGAGTGCCAACAATTCAATAGACAGCATAATTAATTAATACTTTGGTCCTGACCTCTGAACATGACGGAAACACACTGCCTCAGTAAACCACATTTCCCTCCAATCTCCTCCATGATAAGTAAGGAAAACTTCAAAGTTGAGACTGTTGGTGGAACGCTTCTCAATCAACTTAAACAAACAGTTAAATGTTTTTCATCTCTGGAGGTGCCGATCGTGGTGTTTATTTTTTGACACTCATACACCACTGATATACCATTTAAAACTATTTTCGTTATTACTTTAAGTACTTGAGATTTGTCTGTGATTTGTTCATCGTATGCCTATTTACTAGGAAAAAATCAACATATAGTAAAATATAATATAATGAATTGTGATTTTTAAGATATCATTTTAACAATTATTATTAGAATTGTTATTAAAGCAAAATATATATGTATGTGCGATATATTCCAGTTTTCCTTAGACCTGTTGAGCACTTTTAGCGAGTTACAGATCCAGGTCAGTGGTACGTCCTGCCAGAGAGTCTCATATAGCTCCCCTGGAAGCTATATGGGGAAGGCAGGAAGGAGCCATAAATTAATCATTCCTTCGCTCAGTGATTGACTACTTTATACGCGCTGGGATGCAAAGACAAATTTCTTTGCAACAGAAATGAGGATAGAGTGGTACCCAAGGAAAACATTTCCATTAAAATGTGTAACCTCATGCCACTGGAAGGAAAGCCTTAGGGATCCTGAGAAAATTTTGCATGCTTTATGAGAGCGTATAAACCAGCAGACATTATCAAGTTAGTGGTTGAGTGGTGCGAGTGCAGCTTTAGTTTCCAGCGTAATGCATATTCCCGAATGAACCTTTTTTTTTTTTACCTCAGTATATTGTGGTACATAATTAGTTAACTTTTTTCTACTTCTTGGATTCTTGGATTCTACAGTGGTGCCTGAGACTTACCTGTCCACCTAGCTCAGTTCATCCTCATCTTTATCTTATGTGAACACTCAGTTTTACAAACAGTTTAAGCTATCATCTACTCCCACTGTGGAGGAACCCTTGAAAAGCGCTTGCAGGCAAGACTCTACCTGTAGCGACTGTAGCGTAGATGTGAAAAAGCAGTCGACAGGCCCCAAAACACAGAAAACAGAGGCATTTGTGAATGCGTGAACTCATAAAATGTGACATGAGGACTCAGAGGCCGTGATTTTCTCCATCCGATTTGTGTTGCACGAGTTCATGTGACATTTAGAAAAAGAGAACATCTCTGGCTTGTCTCTTCACATTGTGTCTGAGCGGGGCCAGCTGCCAGACTGAGGAGGAGCGCAGGGATGAAGGCAGGCGCTCTGCCGGTGACATCCTGTCCGCTCCTGTCATCTCCCGCTGGACAGCACCTCGGCTGTGCCACCCTGTTTCCCCGGGCTAGTGCGATCCACCAGGCTGCTGGCCTGCTTTAGCCCTTGAGCCCTTCGCCCTGCTCACCCTACCCAACACCCCCATGTTATCAGGCTGGCAGGAGCCGTCCCTCCCTTTCCGACTTCATTCAGCATCGGGTGGATACCATATGAGTGGACTCTGGGGTCAAGCCTACTTACACCCTTATTAATACTCTTTCAGAGGGAATATGCATCATCCTGACTTCCTGCATTGGATGTCTTGTGCGCTGTGGCAGAGGGTATTCATGCGTTTCTGTGTGACGTAATCACAAACAAATATTATTTCATCTTTTTTGTAATTCTCCAACTTAGTTCACCACAAGAAGCCATTCATACTAAAAACAGTGCTGTTTTAGAAATTGTTAACATGAGCAAACACTCAATAAATGTTCAATAAAAGTGAATGCTACTTTAATACTCACACATATTTTATAAAATTCACAGATTTGTGAGACATGGGTTAACATGTCAAAAAATTTACTACCCAAATTTTTATTATTATAAATATATTATTAATTAAATAATTATTTTTTTTACATAATTAGCTATATTTTAGTTTCAAAATGAATTGTCCACTAGAATGTTCTTAACAAAAATGTAAAAACTTGGTATTTCACCAAGTCAAGTCAAGTCACCATTATTTATATAGCACTTTTTACAATGCAGATTGTGACTTATGATTTTTATTATGATTTATGTATTTTAAAATTTCTAATGTTTTATGAAGGAATGGTGCAGTTTTGTTACACATCTGTCCCTACTTTTTCTTTTTAACACATCAGATGCTCATGAAAAAGTTTCTTCCATTTTTTTTTTTGTGCTATAACGTTTATAATTATTATCATAATTTTAGGTTCATTTCTTCTTAAGCACGTTGTGTCAAGCCTCACTGAGATTGTAAAGAAATTGTCTCTGTGGTGACAATTCAGTAGATAGAACTGATAATCAATAGTTTAAATTATTTCTTTTTCATAATATAATTCTAGATATTATTGGATAAGTATTATACATATTTGTCATGAACTTACATATTTTTGTGTCACAGATGCTATTAGAAAAACACACACTTTGTGAGAAAAGTGAAAAAAGCAGGTTGCACTATTTATTTTTTTCTGTGACATAGCCAGTTGTTTCCCTGTATTTAAAAATCAGTGCAACTGGTTTTAATCTATTGACATTTTAATTGATGTTCTTCTTTGAGCGATCATCAGGCTCCCCTTTGTCGTTTCTGTTGACTCTATTAAGACATGTTGTACCTGCTCTGCTGGCATGGGCTGTCGAAACACAGAGTGCTTACTCAAACACACTGAGGAGCCCGGGGAGATGGAGAAAGACAGGAGCCGGCAAACCACAGACATGCCAAAGCGCTCGGCGCGTGCCAAATCAGTTACATGTCTCCTACTTATCTCTCTCCTCAAATCTGTCTCTCCATCTCTCCTCCGAGATGCTCAATGCCAACCATGCTGCCAGTGCCAGAGTGCTGATGCCAAGTAGAAATGACACTGGCTCTCCCCACGGATTGACTTAATTAGACCGGCCTCGTCCCCCACGGTCCTCATGGCAGCAGGGACAAAGGAAGTTTCTGTCATTTGGATGTGTGTGTGTGTTTGACTATTTCCAGCAGATGCTCCAAAGCATCCCGACTCTTTCATTGAGCTCCAGTATCATTAAAGTGTCATTGAGAAGTGACATTGCTTAATTTTAGCAACTCCCAAAGCGCTTTGCATCAGGAGCAGCCTTGTACGCCGGGACTTAAGGGGTATTTTTTACATTCTTTCATCAAACAAAGCAGTTGGAAACTGGGGAAAACATTAAGATCAAACCTTTGTCCATTGTGATGCCAGTCAATAGGTATTTAATCTTCTCTAGAAGCTGTAATGAAGAAGTGGAGTGCCATGTGACCCTCTCTGTTATCGCCCGGTTCTTGACCTTCACCTACTGGAACACCCCGAATCTTGTCTGACAGTCCTTGGGATATGTGATCTCACCAGACATGTTAGGAACAGCCAAAGTTCTCCTAAAAATTCCTGTGTGTCAGATTCATTTTGTGCAGGGCTCGTATAGGGCTCTGGGCAAATGCCTGTATAAAAAGCACGGGTCTTATTTGTATTACGATAGGATTTATAGGGATTGCAACCCAAATTATAGGCTTCTGTACTCGAACAACACAATCAATCTTCGCTTGCAATAAAATTTCACTTGACACCGTTTATTTATGAGCAGGATGCAGATTAGACTTCAGCGGATCACTTGGCACGCGCCACGATGTAGATTGCGAAATGATGTCATAGAATTGACAAAATGTGATTGGCACGCAGTCGCTATGAGACTGTCACCCTTCAGGAGTGTGAGATCACTCTAATTGGGGTGTGACATAGACATCTGCATTATCCAACTGTGTGATGACTTCCCCCAGAGCGCCGCTGTGTTTGGTGAGAGTTTGGAGATTGACCGGTGGGACAGCTTCCTCATTTTTAATTGCTCTCAACAAGTGAAGCAAAAGGACTAATTAAAGGATCGTTTGACACACTGGAATTGGCAGCTATTGCACAGAATATACTAGAGTTTCACAAGTTGTGGGATTTTTAATAAGAAGCACAGCAGGCTGTCATAACTGACTGATATCTGGTTGGAGCAGGGATATTTACGCTATTGCTTTTACTGGAATGCTCTATGTAATTCACTACCATCCAAAAGTTTAAGCCCATTAGTATTATTTTATTTTATTTTTTAAAGAAATTAATACTTTTATTAAGCAAGAATGCATTATCTTGAGCAAAAGTGATTCATAATGTTACAAAACGATTTTATTTCAAATAAATTCTGTTCTTTTGACATTTAGAATCAGAGTTCAGAATCATGATCCATATTCAATAAATATGTATAATATTAGTCGTGGCCTAATGGATAGGGAGTTGGACCTGTAACCCAAAGGTTGTGGGTTCGAGTCCCAGGTCCGGCAGGGATTGGTGGTGGGAGGTGCTCTCTCCACCTTCAATACAACGACTGAGGTGAGACCCTTGATCAAGGCACCGTTCCCCCAACTGCTCCCGGGGCGCCGTAGCAATGGCTGCCCACTGCTCCGGGTGTGTGTGCACTTGGATGGGTAAAATGCAGAGCGCAAATTCTAAGTATGGGTTACCATACCTGGCCACATGTCACTTTCACTTACTGTATCCTCTGCTCTTTTAATATTATAATTTTTTTGAGTGTATTTGTACTCAAAACTTTTATTTATTTATTTATTTTACAGCTTAAGTCTTCCTATACATAAAGGGTTGCTCTCAGATGGGATGTGTCAAAGTCATTTTGCTGGTAATAAGTTTGTGAGGGTCAGTTTTTTATTTTTGCGTGGGATTTAATTAATGAGCCAAAGACTTCTCCATTGTGATCTGAGCAAATGAATAATAAATCAAAAGGGGAGATTTGTCAGGGAAGGAACATCTGTTTCTTACAAGCGTTACAACATGACTGGCGCTGGCCTGCGCCGTGGCCGCGTGGAGACGGTAGGAGTCCTGTGCTCTGGAGCCTCTTCATTTGCTGCTCCACTGAAGGTGAACAAGGAGCTTTCTAATGGGCCTATGATGTTAATAAAAAAAAAAAAGAAAAAAAAAGAAAAGAATGACTGCCGCTCTCCTCCAATTTCCCCAGAACCCCTTTTTCGCTTTTGGGTGTCACTGTCCTTAGTCTATGGTTTGTTAGGCAGGGCGCCCATACTGCTGTGTCAGTGCTTTACTGGATGATTAATGCAAGTGAAAGCAATCATAAGGCACGGACAATATGATCTCCTTTTCAGCAGAGTTGAACAGCGTACTCACTGTGTACATAAACCCAAGCATCCAGGCATACGAAACTGTAGAGGAGGGGTCTCGTGCAGTAAGTCATCACGTCATTAACCGATGCTATTTCTCGTCACGCGTCTCAGAGGTGCTGTGTTTGAATCATTAGAGAGTGCCTGAATCTTATTGTTAGAGGTTATTCTCAGGTTCTCTCCAAACTGCACTTTACTTTCATGTCCTGCTGAGGGGGAATAAAATGGGTCACTAAAATAAAAGATTAAAAATGTGCTTTCGTATTACACCAGGCTAAACAGACCCATATGCCACCCGTCGATAATACACCGCATGAGGTGACGCTCTCCGGTTATTACTGAGAAAAGTACAGCCGAGGCGGTTATAGTCTAGATTCATAGAAAACTTATGTTTGCAATGTGCAAGGGCAAACTCTGCCTCACCTAGACGAGAGGATAAAATGTGATTTCTCTACTACTAAATGCGCCACATAACACTTATGCACTTTAGCGGGACATCACGGTGGCAGATTGGATTGAAATTCCTCGTAATCTTTCCCGCACACAAATATGCCACCCGCAGACGCACACTCCGTCCTCTTGGCCCCCACGAGAGATGTGTCGGGCTGTTGTAGAGCTAAATAAATCAGCATTTAGCCCGGGATGTACTCCTTTCCTGGAGCGCGCTGTTTTACGGCAAGGCCGCGGAAGCTAATGTCCCCCAGCTCCCTTTGAAAAAAGCCTCCCCATAGCCATTCATCAGCTTTCCAAGGGAGCGGGCATTGGTTCCACTCTCTGGTTTAATTGTTAATGCTAATTGCTATTTATTGGCTCAGATGCAAATGATAGGCCAGCCAAAGTGAAATTTTATGATGAGTGAACTCCCCCTTTCGCACAAATTGAAAAAGTGAAACAAGAAGAAGATGAAATGAGGCGAGGAGGGTCTTAATGGCGGCTTTTTAATGGGGAAGGCAAAATTAAGACTGATTTACGCGGCCGGATCCCCTGTTTTCCCTCATCAGCCCATTTGGCAAGAAAAATGGAAAAGTAATTGTTCGGCTTTTTTGACGCAAGACCTCAAAGCGTTATTTATTGACTGAAATTAATTGATGTTTATCCTATATTCACACGGAACATGCTCCATCAGCGTTATGAAGTTCAGCACCTCATTTCACCACCTGCAATTTGCTCTGGAGGAGGGTGGAGGCACTTTGAGTTCTCCTGAAGCATGCCCTCATTTCCTAGATGAGGTGGCTTGATACTGACCCTAAAGACGTACACAGTGTATTATGGCTTACCAGAGCCCTGCCTCAACTTAATACCTTATATTTGAATTTGGTGCTTTAAGTATGGGTACTTTTGGCAATGTGGAAATTAAAACACACAGTTGAATAATGGTGGTGGAAATTACATTTCTGAATTGAAGTAGTCTTTTGTCTTGCAAATTTCATGGATAGCGTTTTACGTATATTACATTTACATAATTTTTTGTTTGTTTTTGAACAGTGTGACCAAATACAAAATTACACACACAAAACTGTTCTCAATTGATATATCAATAAGATTTTAAAATTTTTATTTTTAACATGATGTCTTCATCATACATCTACTGTATTTTTGGTAAGACTTTATTTTATGGTCGCTTAACTGGTTGCTTATTAGCATGCATATTACTAGCATTTTAGCCATTTATTAGTAGTAATTTAGCACATATTAATGCCTTATTCTGCATGACCTTATTCTACACCTCTAATCCTACTCAATACCTAAAGGTAACAACTACCTCACTAACTATTAACTAACTATTAAAGCAGCAAAGTAGGATTATATAAGGATATATAATAAGACAATTATATTTTTTGTAAAAGTAGTCATAATTAAATTAAATTTTTGTTTAGATTATTATAATATTTGTGTGATGGACTATCAAGGTTAAAAAAGTATAAAGGAGGTAAGATAAACGATTATCTAACATAATTATTTTCATAAATATTTATATGCAAAGGGGAATAAGTTGTTTTAGATTTTTGGTAAGACTTTAGTTTATGGAACACTTTTCACTGTTAACTAGTTGATTATTAGTATGCATATCACATTGGCTGTCAATAAGTACTTAAAAAGTACATATTAATTAATGCTGTATCCTGCATACCATATTCTAGATCCAATAACCCTGCCCAATACCTAAACATAACTACTACAACTGCCTTATTTACTATCAATATAATATAAAGTGTTACTTTTTTTCACTTGTTTGAGATTTAATGATGTTATTATAACATTATGATGTTATTACTTCAGGTGCAGTCCATTATCGCTAACAGGTCAGTTAGTACTGCGATATGCTTCTGTAGAACCCCATATATCTATAATGCAAGACAAATAGCTCAGTTTAAAATGTTGGAAATAGCATAGTTTAGTAACTCGCTGTTTCCCCTAATGTATAGAATTTTGGGTCTTTTTTCCTTCAGTCTAATGAGTGGCGATGTCAAGCTACCAAATTCCTAGCCTCACTAATCACAGTGATTTAAACGTTCATTTCCCATGCCAAACGTGAGGCTGTGATGCTGGCTGGTGTCTCTGGGGAAGCCCACTCTGAAATGTGAGCACAGATGCCCAATGGTTCAAGCATGCAAACACAATGAAGCAATGAAAATGCAAACATGCACAAGTGAAAAGCAATTTTTGTTAAAGGCAAGCCACACTGACCTTCCATATTCTAGCTCTGACCCTCTCAACCCCGTCAGCCGTTACCACTGTCTGTAAACCATATCTTTCCCTATCTCACCTTTCTGAAAGATTAAAATCTTCTCTGCACTGCTGCCAGGTGTACGCCTTGCCAATTAAAATTCAATCCAATCGCGTAGCACCTATAAAGGCCTCTGATTTGAGGAGAGAGAGAGTGTTTTCCCCACCATGTGATCTGGGGAGGTTAATGCAGTTAGAGTTATTTCACAGTCCATTAAGGAGCTTATGTTGACCTCGTGACCTCTGAGCCAACAACACCGAATCCATTATCATCACAATGGAATGGCTGCCGGTCCAGTTGACATGACAATGGGCCCAGGAAATCCCACGTTAGCACTTAGCAACGGTGAAAAGGCAGACACCTTCCCCCTCCACCTCCCTTTCCTCTATTCTGTGTCTCTCGGCTTTCGGGTTTAGCTATTAATATAGGCAAACTGTAATTTGTATCATTATCATTCAAAAGGCACAGAGAAGGACAATAAAATGGCCATGCAAAGTGATGAAAAGCGCTGACGTTTGGGGTTTTTGCAGCGTTTGATTCCATTAGGTGGAAAGCAAACGCTGGTAACGGTTGTACGTGACTGAGTGTGTGAATGTGACAGGATGGGAGATTTGGCGGAGAAATCTAGCAGCAGATGAAGTTATCATGTTCGGGGGGAAGTTGGTGACATGAACTTCCTGCTGTGATCTTGTTATGTTTGATGACAGCTCGGGGAGATGAAAAAGAATTGATTGAGGTCCATGCAGAGTTGAGTGCACTTTTAGCAAAGTCTAATTGAGATATAAAAAGATTATCAAAGAAAAAACAGATGTTGCCACTTCACAGAAGATAAAAACAACAAAAGAAATCATTCTAAAGAAATTAATTAAATGCAGTCCAAATTTGTAGCACCTATATTAATGCTAAAATATTTGTTGTCATTTGGCAATCATAGTAATTTACAGATAAGAGTTTTAGAGTTCTGATGAAAAATATTAATTTACTAAATCAATATAATTTCAAATAACAATGTCTCTTAAATATTAATACTGATAGCAAATAAATTAAGCATTTTAATTTATTTCAATATATTTATTAAACCTACAATAATTTAATATTAATTAGAAGTATATTGGCGACACTTTGTTATAGTGTCCCATTAGTTAATAAACATAAATCAGAATGAGCAAATACATTTGGTGCAGTGTTTATTAATCTTTAACATATAACTGCTAAAAATACAAATGTTCATTGTTAAGATGCAATTTAATTAAAATATACAACTTTACAATTTATTAATAATAGTATTATTTAAAAATAATTATTAGTATAATTAACATTAACTAAAATTAATAAATGCTTTTTTTATTGTTAAATTCATGATAACTATAATATAAATAACTGAGTCCATATAAATGCCAGTTATTTATTTACTTTGTTATGGTTCTGAATAATATATAACATTAATTTATAAGAAGGTATAGAAAGCATATTGCAAAATTCTGTTTTTTAATGTTTTCCTGTACAGCCAGGATGTAAATAATGTCTTAAAGCTTTTAAGTTGGTCAAGTAGTGTAAATGTATGACTAAAGATCTTTGTAACAATATTGCATAAGAATCCATTTTGGTAAAGGAAGGTGATTATTACTAGTTCATTTGAATAACAGTTATTATGACATTGTGGCCTTAGAGCTGAGGCAGTCATCATGACCTTCACCTTGGCCTGCCGTCCGCACCTTTTGTGCAGATATTGATTGGCAGCTGGTTAAATGTCATAGATGTTGCTAACAAGACAGGGGAAGCAGTTCATATGTATTTTAGCACGGCGGGGGGAGTTAGCTTGCACAGCCTCATGCGGCATTCGGCCTGGTGCGCACAGCGTCAGCACAAACGAGTCCAGTATTAGAACCTACCATATTTAACCTGAAAAGGGGGAAAAAAAGAAAAAGACATTAACAAACTTCGACTGACCCTGACCAGCCTTTCTAACTGCAAACCTGCCCCCTTCCTGTTCCCCAGAGCCCTGGCTGCCCCCTCAAACCCCAGCAGAACTGCTACATCCTCTCTCCCCTTCACCTCCTCCTTGGCGGTCTGCACTTCCACCAAAACGGCACGAGATGTTTGGGGTGGGGAGAGAACCGCACGACAGTGAAATTGATATCCCTCCCTGTCCTCTTCCCAGGCAATATGTTGCCTTTCTGGGACTTATCAATGTGATTGATGGGAGGGGCGAGCAGCAGGAGGGACCCCTGCTTTAATCAAACCCACCACCCTCAACAAATTGGACAGTGGTGGACTAACAAGTCAGATACTAAGACTGCTCTCCCCCTCCCTCACCTCCCGCTTCTCCTCTTCCCCTCTCTAAAAGTTCTCCTTGGAGAAACTCCTTTGGCAGACAGGACGGTGGGGAGGGTGAGTGCGAAAGATGAGAGGGAGAAAGCATGAGTAAGCTATAGAACAAGACAAAAGATGGCAGCAAGAGAACATAAGACTCAACTATAGAGGAGAAAACTCCACAAAATATTAAAAGGGACAGTCTAAAAAAAAAATGAACAGTCTGTCATTATTTACTCAGCCTCATGTCTAAACCTGGTCCAAACAAGCTCTAAACCTGTATGAGTTTGTCTCTTCCGTGGACAACACATTTTTATTTTTTAAGAATGTATTTTATGTCTGTATGTACGTATGTGTATATATATACACACACACACACACATACATGTGCAAATTATGTATTTGATTCATTCAAAAAGTAAATAATTACAGTGTTATGTAATTATGTACGTACGAATAAGTGCACTTCATGGGTTTAAAATTCATTAAAATAGCCTATATAAATTTTTTAAATACATAAAACATACTTTAAAACTTGCATGCAACATTTTTTATATATTTATATATACATATTTATATATTTTAGAAGTAGTTTTATGGTTATTTTTGGAGTTTGGCAGCACCTGGTCACAGTTGACTTTCATTGTTTGGACAAATTTATATTTGAGTTAAAAAACTCATTAGGTTTGGAGCTCCATGAGATGACAAAATGTTACTATGTTAGTGAACTACGCCTTTAGCAAAGTCTCTTTTAAGATGAACCTTCCCAAATGATTTGCTTTAAACAAAATTTGATAAGCATTGTTCAAGAAAAAATTTAACCCTATTTATTAATATAGTCCACTTTTTGGAGGAAGTTACCATCCATTTATCCTAAATAATGTAAAACGTAGCCGCGTCAGTGTGACACTGTATCAGTGTGATGAATTTGCAAAATGTACTAAATGTGATAAATCATTTGTCATTTCTGGGTTTGATACAGTAATGCTGTGCGGGGAGAAATGCAGAGCTCCAGTACTTTGATGGAATGATTACAGAAACATCCATAATATTAATGATGTTACTACAGCTGACACAGGGCTCCGCTTTTAAATTTGATTGTAAAGCAGGTCCAGAGAGGGATTTTCTTATTTAACTTCTCTCATTAATATTTCAGTAATATTGAAAATGCGTGAGAAATATTCACTTAGCTCATGCCCTCGGGCATTTGATTTACTGCGGTACAACACAGCGGTTGCATTAGAATATTCATGTGTCTCTGTTCAGCTGTTGCATTATTGGCTTTTGATTGTGTTGCTCTTTGAAAGCTCCATTCAGCTCTTCTCAATGCCGCTGCCACGTACATCCAGCCAGACAAGGTAACAAAGACCCGGGTGCTTTGCAATTCTCTCATTTGTCCTTCAAGTGGCTCTCCATATTGACTTTGTCACAATCCCTTTTTTTCTCACTGTTATTTTCAAATTGTTGCTCAAACTGAGCACAATTGCAAAGCAGACAGTTTTTCAAGCCCCGCTCCATTCCGATTGATTACCAATAGTCTGATGCAGAATTCAGTATCATTGTGTTCTCCTGTTTGGACCCGGCCTGACAGCTCTCCCTTTGATTTAAATATCCCACTGTTTTCTCTATTACATTAACATAACAAACAGCGAAATCAATTAGATACAATCCTTACCCAGCAGCCTTTGTTCTTGGGTTTGATATTATTTTCTTATTGTGGAAGATTTTACCATCTATCTTCATAGAAGTATACAAAGATGTGTTTTTTTTTCTTTCTTTTTTTGGAAGGATAATGTTACTTGATGGATAATGTATAATGTGCGTATATAATGTTAATAATATTGATAAAAAAATAAAATAAAAATATAGAAATAATATATATATATATATATATATATGTGTGTGTGTGTTTAAAGTATGTTTTAATTGATTTTAATTTTGCAGTTTATATCTGGATTATCAACTACAATATGATTTACTGTTTTATATTATACATTATTATTTAATATTTATAAATATAAATACTATTTTAGCCATTTGTTTAGATGAATTGAATATGAGTGTGTGTGTGTGTTTAAAGTATAATGTTTTAATATTTGATTTAAATATAGCAGTTTAAACCAGACCCATCAACTAAAATATAAATGTACTATATTTTATATAATATATTATTATTATTTAATAATTGTAAATATAAAACTATTATTTTTGTTGACTGAAATAAAGCCATTTGTATATAAATAGAGTAAAATGAATAAATTTGTCATGCAAAATATTTAATAATTAAACTTAGCAAACTATGATTTTCATGTAAATTATACTTTATAGAAATTACGTCAAAGACAAGTATTGAAAATAAAACGGGTGCTCTTCGAATGTTTTCAGCGTGCATCTGTTGTGTGTGTCTCCCACAAAAATGTGATGTGGATTTATACGCCCATAAGAATTTGGTTTAAGTAACAACTATTCTCCTGGCTTAGCAAAGGTTGCTTTAACCGCTCGGGATTCATCCGTCCCCTGCAGCGAAGCCCAAGCCGTAGGCCACTTCGCTGGTGGGTAGATGGCAACATTTTTGTTTTCTCCTTCCCTGTCCGTTTTCTCCTTGGTGGCCATTTCCTGCAGTAAATAAATTAGAAGGGGGAGTGAGCGTCGTAGGAGAGCTCGACGGCGGCCACCTCAGATGCCTGCAGATGAGACGGGCTGCAGGTGACACAGAGGGTCCTCGAACACCAACACCGTACCTAACGCTCTGACAGTATCTGAGGGAACACGGGTGCCGCTAGATTGATGGGTACCTCCGACTTGGCCATTTCTGTGGAGAATGGCCGAGATCCTTTGCCTAATGATGCCCCATCCATCCTGGGGGTGATAGTTACAGAGGACCAAAGGAGGATGGGTAACCTGCCTCTGATCACTCTTTATTTGGCAGTCAGCTCACTGTTCACAGGGAACCCTCCACAGCGCACATTAATATTATATATAGATACCCTTGTCAAGGATTTACATTCAGTGATCCGAAATCCAGAAGACAGGGAAATAAGGGAGGGGGCCGCTGATTGATTGTGTAGGACGTTGGAGACCAGAGGAAAGAAAAAAAGAGGGAAAACACAGGCTTAAATTTATCATGATGCCCCTAACATAATGCAAGCATGTGCTCTTTGTTACTGTACAATACAGTTGGTTCATCTTTTTTTTTTCTTTTTTTTTTTTTTGGTAGGCAAACTGGACTAATAAAGGGTAACTCCAGCATGACGTTAAGCAAAACAGTAGTTATCTGTCAAAGTAAAACAAACTTGTCATTTTCTTAAAAGCTGGAATTTAAATTAACTTTGGATTCATTTTATATTTAGTTTTTTCATAAAAAAAAACGTTATTTCTCTTATATAACGCTCTTATCTCGAATTATCATTGTAAATATAGCAAAGAAAGTGGTATTTAAATAGTTACTTTGAGGGGCACTAAGCCTCTTGATGCTGTACAATAGTTGCTTAGCTTTACTGGTGATATGTGGTCAAAATCACTTTTACAAAGACCTCAAGTAAAAACAATTTCTAAACAACAATATGAAAACCATCTATATTGGTTTAATATATAATTATAATAATTATCACACTAATAATTCCTCTGATGAGTGATATAGTGGTTGTTTTGTCAAGAATCATATAAACTTGGGGCAATAATATAGATTTCATTTGTAATTTGGTCGCAGATCCTTGGCTATTTTACGATATATTTACAATGCTTTTAAAAGCAGAATTTGTGA
>JAUMHQ010000078.1:11497890-11509685 GCA_032361165.1 Enteromius paludinosus | reverse complement strand
TCCAGTGCTGAGCTAGTCACTTTGCAAGCGCTAGACATTTATATACATAAAGATCTACATTTATCTTCATACAGGGTAACGTAGCACAGCTGCTTGAGCTTCCTAAACAAATGGAGCCAGGTCACAGACCAGAAGGCAGCAGCCACGATACACTCATGCGTACTATACATGTGTGTGTGAGAGAGTGTGATTGACTGGAAGGCCTATCTCTCCTCATAAGGGGGCAGGCAAAGAAGCACCGCACCTCAAGCTCATCGGACGCCCGTAGGCTGCACAGGCATTAGCACCGTCGCCCAGGTGACCGATAGCGTCGCGCTAACTGAATGAGCCGTGCTTTTTACCTCTCGGACCATCTGGTCCCGCTGTCGGAGCGGCCTCCCCGCCTTCTCCCCGGTGGGCTTCTGTCTGAAAAGAGGAAGCAGGACGAGGGGCTGATGAGCGAGGCCTTGGGGCCCTCCATCACTCCTCGCCACCAGGAAGGCACCAGCTGTCTGCACTCATTTGCATTCTCTCTTTGCTTCCCCCCCAAAAATAATGAAATTAGCCACAAGTTTCCTGAGGTGATGCAAGACACGGACTTAGGCAGGACGTGTCAGTGTTTGTGTAGATGCGGGTGTGTGCTTCAGGAGCCAGAGAAGAGAAGGTCATAGAGCCTCTGATGCTAAAGACAGAGAGAGAGAGGGGGTGAGAGAAAGCATACAAGCCAGCGTGGCTTAATGTAAGGTGTTTGTACTTGGCTGGAGCTGTTCTAAACTTATAGACAGTTTATAGTTTGTATTTTAGCTACAGTCATTTATTGTATTATATTTATAAACACCCTTCTATATCAGCTGGTGTAAACATCTTAGACTACTTTGGAATAGCCAAATCATACACCATCTTTTCTTTTTTTAAGAGGGCACCAGTGGCAGTATATAGTGTATAGTATACACTATATACTATACACTATATATATATATATATATATGTGTGTGTGTATGTATATATATATATATATATATTTGCATTAAAATTTACAAGTAAATTGTATTCATCAAAAAGCTTGTCCAAATAATTAAAATTATCTTACAATATTAAACAGCAATGTCTTAAAAAGTTACATAAAAAAAATATTTTTAAGCCTATGAGATATGCTTCTCAGAAATACTGTGTTTTGTATTTACATTTTTCTGCACAACAAGTAGACGAGATCTGGTAAATATTATTTCATTACGTATTCCTTTAAAGATAATGTTTTAATAATAATTTTATTACATAAAGTAATATTTCTGTCACTGTTTCATCAAGTTAAAAACAGAACATTTATCTTGACAGGTAGCTGTGATGATGTTTTTGTATATGATATGATGATAGTTTTATTCAAATGTTCATAAAGTGAATCTCAGAGCAGTTCTAGAGATTATGTGTTCATGTGGTCATATACTGAAGCTCATATATCAAGCACTCACAGATTTGTGGCTTAATATTCAGAGACTGTAGTCCATATCATGTTTTGATTTAGGTCTACTACTGACCTACTTTTAATGTATCTGTCCCTAGGTTATTATAGTTAACAAAAACGAACGAAAAGACTAAAACTAGAATTGAAAAAGCATTTTCGTTAACTGAAATAAAAATAAAAACGAGAGTTAAAAAAAAACCCCGAAACTAACTGAGACTGTTTTGTGTGTATACAAAACTAACTTGAACAAACTAAAACCTTCGTTTTCGTCTTCGTAATAAGCCTTTTGGGTGAATCTATTCACTTCCCGCTGCCAGTTTTAAGCCAGGTGTTTGACCCGTATGGCACCAAGTATTCTGTGACGTCACGTGTCCACAGTCTGTCTGCGATCCTATTTGGGATTTCTTTGATTATGAGTCCTAGGGCTGGACGATATATATAGAACGATAAATTATGCGCATCTCGTCAGTAAAGCCGGTTCTTTGATTCAAATCTCAAAAGAAAAGCGACAAATCTAGCGTCTTCTTGGACAAACCTCAGCGAGTCTCTGGTAGAGCCACGCTCGAGCTCATTTTCCAAGCGCACACACCTCTCTCTGCGTCTGTTCTGTTCAGCGAGCGGGTGAGAGGAGCAGAGCTTTTGGTTAAAATAGATATTATGTTGCTTCTAACTCGGTTTTACATGCAAATAGAGCCAAAATCACAGCATAGCCATTGTCTATATCTTATGTGTATTTGACTTCGTCAGACAACGGCTTGATTATAAATCAGGATTTTAATCCAGATTAACATCTTGTAAAATAGAGCTAGTTTAGAAGGCCTTATGATGGGGTGCATTTCAGTCACTATTTCATGCACCTGACAAATGTCCTAATTTATAAAAAAAAAAATATATATATATATATTTTTTTTTATTTTTTATTTTTTTTTATTATACAATACTTATTCTGGTGATCTTGATTCATGCACCTGACAAATATCCTAATTTACAAAATAATAAAATAAAATAAAATAAAACTAACACTATAACTAATAAAAACTAAACTAAAACTGAGCAATTTCAAAATATAAAAACTAGCAAATCTGCCTCTAAAAACTAATTAAAACTAACTGAATGTGAAAACAAAAAGTCAAAATGAAATAAAAACTAAAACTAATTACCATGTACCATTTGTAAAACAAATACCATGACCTTCTATATTATTTTGTCAATTCAGTTTTCATGACTGAAGTCTGTGATTCTGTCCATGTTTTCTATATTGCGAAATCATAGGACTCTAGAGATGAAACATCCTTGGGTAAAAAAATAACGCCAGTTACTTTGTTTCCAATGTCTTGCCTGACAGCTCTCGTGTTGCCATGTTAAGAGATGATGCTTCAGTGGTTCTAGACTAAATGTAAATATGCATTTACTAATCTCACCTGCACAAAACAGATTGAGTATTGTTCAGAATGAAGGAAAACAATCAAATGGAAACTCATAATATTATAATTATAATATCATTTATGTATCTAATCCCCTTTTATTAGCCAATGTCTCTGCTACTGACCTTCTATGACACAATTCAACCATACTAAGCAAAAATGATACATTTGTGATTCATTTTGGTTATTGCTGAGTAGTGTTGGACTGTTTTCTAACGCATTGTATTCTTCAAGCAATAAGTGTATTCATTTCACTTCTGTTGTTCTTACATCTTTATATAAAATATAACATCTTTTTAATATTAAAAACAAACAAGCAAGCCCAGCCCAGATTTACAAAGTAACTCAAAAGTAATGTAATGCATTACTTTCCGTAAAATTATGTAATTTTTTGTAGTTAACTTTTTTGGGAGTAATATTGTAAGCAATATTGTAATATTTACTATTAAAAAGGAGGAGATATTCCATCATACAAGATGTTTGATTGTTGCAAGGCAGTGCAAAGACTCACCCTTAACTGATAACCAGCTATACTACGGTTTAACTAGCCATGTAAAGTGTTCTTCAGCTGTTTTTATCAGCAGAGAAACGCTAATATAAACACATTTTCCCTACTATGACATCCAAATGGCTTTTTTAGCCCGAGAATTGCAGATAAGAGTGTTTTTCTGTTCGGGTGGTTCTCAGTATTGGTGGAGTCCCTTTGGGAGCGTCTCTCCATAGCTTGGCTGTCTGCTCAGGTTAGTCTCTGACAGCTGGGCTGATTGATTCTCTGAGCGGAGCCAGGCAGGGGCACAGCCTCACGGTGAGCTGTACCTGTCCACCCTGCCAGGGCCCAGGGTCACTCGGTGTGGGCCGCAGCTGACACGTCCCTCCACTGCCCATTAGCATCAGCTTTATTTCTTGTTATGTCAGGCCATCCACCTCAGCTAACTCATGTATCTGACCATTAGTAATCCACCACTGTCGTGAGGGAGGCAGACACACAGTTCCTCAAATAGATCTACGGTTTCTCAAGTCTGCTGCTTTGTGCGTGATCACGCAGGTTTCAGAAGTCTTTCTTTCTTTGTTTTTCCCTCTCTATCTCTTCTTAAAGCATGTCAGCACATCCTATCTATCAATAATGTCTTGTCACTCAGACGGCTGACAATCGCCAGAGGTACAAACCTGTCAATACGCCTGTTTAAGACAGACACCTGTCTCTTTGTGATGCAGCGGGCAGAACAAATGCTTGTCAATACCTCTTCTGATCGGTATTCATCATCGCCTCGGCTGTTGGATTGTATTTGGATCCCATTCTGGTGTATGGAGATTCTTGTGTGTTAGGACTTGAAACAAAAGGGCTTTTTGTTAGTGTCCTACAGTGTCAGGAATGTACCAGCTAATCCATGCATGATAACAACACTGATAACAGCGTTATGTAGTTAATCTTAGTCTGTGTTTCTGGAGAACCATGATATTCAGCTTAAGGCTATGGTGTGCAAGCATCATTTTCACACCGCTTGACTCAAGGGTGTCATGGATTTTATTTGAGGGGGCACCAGTGGCATTAAAACAGCTTTTAATAGTTTACTTGTAATTGCTAGTTTAGAATTAATAAACTACAAATCTATGGTTGTCATACTTCAACCCAAAATCAAGAGGTCTTTATTAAAATCCAGTTATTTTTTATATAATTTATTACATTTGTATATATTTATTAAAATAAAAGCAGTCCAACAGATGCTTTGGCATATACAATTTAATAATAATAATATTTAATGATCATTTTTAAAGTAATTATAAGATAAAGGGAAAATAAATACAACTTTTTAACAACAAAGGCCAGATTTTTCAACTATAACTCCATAATAAAGTTTTAATTTATTTTATTTTTTTAATTACATTTAAACGGATACTAGAATTTACCATTTAAATAAAATTAGTTTTTTTATTATTATTATTACAATATTTAACTGTGAATATTTAATATGTTTATATAAATTATTTGAAAAATAATACTACAGATTTTTAAAATACTGTTTTTTTAGGAAATAAGAATGAAACTTTTTTGCATTATGTTACTTGGAACACACACACACACACACACACACACACAAAACTGGCAGTGATGTTTTGAAGCGTTTACCATCATCCCTTTCATTGTATGGAAAATGACCATTTTCTGTTAAGTATTGAAACGTCATTGCATTGTTTTGCCAAAAATTCACTCTTTCAAGAGATGGTCAGATATTTGAGAATCGCAGATGAAGTGGTATCGCAAAATAGCATCCGATTCAAACTCATATAACCACCACAGCTCAAAGTGTTTCTAAATGCTCTGACTAATCATCATTAACCCAAAGATTCAACATTTCCATAACACAAATCAAGCTTAACCACACTCTCGAGCTCCAATTGACCCATCTTATCTAAGTTAAAACAGCACACAATCAAAACATGGATTGATAGCAGACCACAAACATCTGTTGCTGCTCGCAGCTGATGTTTTGAAACACATAAATCAATAGGATGATCAGTAAATCACACTCGCTACTGTCACAATATTATGCATTAGTCTGAGGGAAGTCAGAAGGGCTGAGGCTTTCGTTGAAGCAGCATGAAATGCCTGCTCGTATCTGCATGCGAAATGTAATTATGGAATCACCCAAGTGAGCTGGGCCACACATCTGCCACAGCATCTGGCGGGCTCTCATCTCGACTCGCCCGCTCCGTTCTGTACAATTCAAATTCCATGCCTACAAGCACATTAACGCAGATTACAAAGCGCTCAGTCTCTACTTAAGGTTCATTCTCCGCTCAGGGGACGATAGAGGAGATTTGTGTCTTTTAATTTTGCAGATTGCCGTGCGTTAGTCTCAAATGAGATGCATTTGCATGAAAGGCTACAAACGGTTTCCAGGTTTCGGAAAGATGGATGAAAGCCGATGTGTTACTGTAGGCGGCAACACAGACTTGGCATTTAATCGTGAATTGAAGCAGACAAAATTCCTTCAGAATCACAAATGCATGAAAGGATGGTTAATTGTCGATCATTAGCTTCAACTCCAGGGTAATAAGATCACCGCCTTGACAGGAAAGAAAAACTTTACAAATCTTCTCTCATTATGCCAAGCAGGATTTTTTTCTTTTTAAATTTCAAAAATTATAATGCTAAAATGTGCACCAAAAAACATTTTTATTATTATAAATAATTATTTAAAGAATATGA
This sequence comes from Enteromius paludinosus, assembly GCA_032361165.1. NCBI lineage: Eukaryota > Metazoa > Chordata > Actinopteri > Cypriniformes > Cyprinidae > Enteromius > Enteromius paludinosus. The sequence goes on along the minus strand of JAUMHQ010000078.1, from coordinate 11,503,609 downwards.
AAAAACATGATTTTAGATTACTATTTTTAAAAGGTAACAAAATGGAATTTATTGATTTATTTTTGCATTAAATTAACAAGAATTAATAGGAAATTGGCTTTTTTGTTAGAAAACAAATCTTGTCCATCCTAAAATAGGCTTAATTTCCTTTATTGAAAATAAAGGTGCTTCACAATGCAGTTGAAGAACCTTTTTATCTGAAAGTTCCTTAAAGAACCTTTCTATTTCACAAAAGCTTCTTTGTGGCGAAAGATTCTTTAAAAAGTATGGAAAATATGCTTCTTTAAAGAATCTTTGACTGAGTGGTTCTTTTTTATGGACCCAAAAATGGTTCTTCTATTGCATCGCTGTAAAGAACCTTTTAAGCACCTTTATTTTATATAATGTATAATCCCTTATTTCCTTTGATTTTGAGACAAAAATATGATAACATGTTAGAGATCCCTAAATGCATCTCTCTTAACTTTTGGTACCAACACTTGAATTTTATGCTTGACTACATCTCAAAGGGACGGTACACCCAAAAATAAACATTATTTCATCAATTAATGATCTTTAAAACCTGTATGACTTTCTTCTGTGGAAGATATTTTGAAGAATGTTGGTAACTACATATTTGGAAGTCAATGTGAACTGAAACTTCCCTTTAATATTGCATCCCATTTGCATGTGGTGTCATCTGCAAGCTAATTGCACTAAGTAAGAGTGTTGCAGAGAGAGATCTGCTGGATTGTGAAGTGAGTTGAGAAGCCGGTCGGGGTGGACAGACAGGTAGGAGGCGAGCCAGAGCGGGCAGCGAGCCTGCAACTCTGACACGTCCTGCTGTGGCTCAGCGGTGAACTAAGACAGCCCATCACTTCACTGTCAGCACTCTGACCCCCTCTCTCTCTCGCCGGCTCCCCCCTACACACAAGCCATTGGCTTTGAGTCCAAGTAGAAGGACCCCCCACCCTCCATGCCTGGACCCCCTCTCTTCTGTGTGAGTGATGGCCTGAATGATGACTCTGACCCCAAACCCCAGACCGACCCAGAGTCTCACCACCAGCCTCACAGTCATTCTCTCAAAGCCAGAAAGAATGAATGATGGCTCGGGTTTTTTAGAAAGTTTTACAGCATACAGTCATGAATCATGATGAATATCACAAGTAATTCACAAACAAGACTTAAGAAGCTACTAATTCATTTATTTTTCTTCTGTTACCTTTCAAATAAAATTCAGAGTCATCTGAATCTAACAAATTATGTTTGGCACATATGGGGCGGATTTAGAAAAAACGAATTTTGCATTGTTTTGCATAGAGAAAATAATTGGGTATTTTAAAGTAGCAGCAAGGGATCTTTTCTTTTAAATTGTGACATTTGATCCATAGTTGTTTCCATTGGTCTGACTGGATGGAGCGAGTCAAATAAAAAAAGGGCTTATATGGAAAACTTTTTTGGAGAAGCATAGCAAAAGTTTTCAAGGAGAGTCTTAAATTTCAATTATGAAATTCATGCATGAATTGTTTAAAAAAAGGTGAATTTGAAATGTAATTTTAATTCAGTATCTACAAAAAAACCCTGATGCATATTGCATATGCATAAATTGCATTATCTTTTATAATTCATTATTGATTTAATTATTAATAAAATGTAATTAAATGATTATTTCAATTATCTTCTGTGAAAAAACAATAACCTCTAGATCTGGACATTACTTACTGTAAGTAGTAGAACTACAAATCTAATGTATCCGAAAAGAAGTAAAAATCATATTTCATATCTATTACACCCCACTGGTCGGGGAAAAAAGTTTTCCCAGAGAGAGGAATTTGAAGACAAGCCTTTTTCATATTTTCCCTGTCTCTACCTATTAGCAAGCTTTACCGCTCTTCTTCATCCTTTCCCTCCTCAGTGGTGAATCTTCTCTCTTGCATATGGCTTCACTCTGTGAAGAGGACGTCCCGCCGTCAGCGTGCCTCATTCTCTTCTGTGCGTGTTGGCTGGGCTCCACGGTGGAGTTGAAGCCAAGACCTGTCTAGATAGCCCATCAAAAAGCACTCTATGTGAGCCCACACTCGGAGATCTGGTGCGTCTGTGAAATTCTTCTTTACTTTATCTCTCATTATTTCATTATCTAACAAATGCATTCATGAATTCAAGTCATGCTATGATAGTACTTTTAAAAATTGCACGTCTAGTTTGTCGTTTTAGTCAGGTTCTACATCATTACCTAATAATCTGAGTGAAAGCTTTTCCATGAACTATCACAAAGGCCATCTCTCAAGCGCATCAGCTCTGGGATGTTGTGTAATGCCCACATGTCCAGTAGCAGGCATTGCTTTCCCAACATGGGGTAAAACTTTGAGTTAAAACAGGGAGTAATCAGCCAACTAGGGCTTTTTCTAATCGCCCTGATGGAAAAGCGTAGTTTTTTCAGAGGCAGGAGTCAGCGGCAGGGTGAGTTATTGTGAAGTGATGGACTACCTCAGACCAAGAGCAATCAAAGAGATAGCCCTTGCATCTCCAAATTACTGCTGCCCGTGCCTCAGATTCATCAACGGGGTGCTGGTGGCGATGCCAGCCAGGAGGCTTTGTACAGCTGTAGACCCTCACACACACACATACTGTACACACAATAGAACGAAGCACTCAGAATTATTTGTGGAAATGAAACCTCTGTAGCAGAAGACTGGATCAGCGCCTTCACCTTTTCCCACTCACTGAAATTAAACGACATTTATTTTCTGTGGCTACAGTGCATGGGAAATGTTTCAAAACGACTGATTCCGGGAGCGATGCAATGAGGTGATTGATGGAAGTGATGTAAGAATCCGCGTGTGACATCTGTAAGTGCGTAAACTAATGGAGGAATTTCATTAGTCTCTTTTTTCCAGGATCAAAATCGTCGCTGTTAAAGAATTCTTTCATCAACACTGCAGATATTGAGTGCAAAAAGCAATTGTGCGTAATACTAATAGCATGTAATTATGCTGAGAGGACGAGATGTTTTTACTCTGAATGTTTTCTTCACCTCATCTCACCTTCGCACTTTCTGAACCAGACAAACAAATGATGCATGATTGGATATTTCATTTCATTTATTTATTGATTCTGTCAGTTTTCCACTCGGCTATCTCATACAATATTACCAGCGTCAGAGTACAGTCGTCCAAACTTGTCAAAGACGTGGCAGGTAGTGAAGACGGTCTTGAAGGGCTGAAATGATAAGCACATTGATTGGATGTCAGCAGTTTAAAAAACTGTTTTTCACTCAGCAGAGATGGTGCAGTTATTATAGTTTTTTTTCATTTAACACACACACAAATACACATGCTTCCACCTAAGAAAAATGTTATTGCTCAGAGTTCTTAATTATGTGTTAAGTGACAAGTCAGTCGCAGGCATGTCTCGTTAAAAAAGAATAACTTTTTGGGTTGATAAGATTTCATTCATTTATAAATTTTTTTTTATACTTTTATTCGGCAAGGATGCAATAAATTGTTCACAAGTGAGAGAAAGACAATACAAATGATACAAGATTTCTGTTTTAAATAAATGCTACTCTTTTATGTGTTTCCTTTTCATTCAATAATCCTGAAAAACGTTGATAATAATTATTTCTTGAAGACTGAATCAGCATATTTTAATTATTTCTAAAGGATCATGTAACACTGAAGACTGTAGTGAAAAACACATTACATTTAAAAAATCTATTGAAATAGAAAACCTTTTTAAAAATAAGAAAACGTTATTTTACATAGGAATAATATTTGATAATATCACAGATTTCTTTCAAACATTTTCAATAATCTCACGGACTCCAAACTTTCAAATGGAGAAAAAAATAGAGATCAAACTAGAGAAAACATTAACATGATAAGCATGAGATTAGACTCTAAATTTGATTTCTTCGAGAAAACAAAAATAGGACAATTTGATGGGAATAATCTGAGTTCATAACAAAAAATGTGAAATTTGATGCAATTTGAGACATAATGGAGATTATGTCCATTAATTCTAGAGCAGAAATATCAGATCTGTTTTTTTTGTACTCTGCCCATGAGAAAAATATCCATTTAATCTTCTTGCTGTCTAAGAAAGAAGTACGATATTAAAAAGAATCCATGTGTGATTTCTTTAAATTTGAGCTTTTTGCAAAAGTCGTGGTGTAATGATTGCAAATATTGAAATAAAGTGCATGCAAATAATCCATCCATCCATTTTCCAAACTACCTGTCCAATGTAGGATCTGGACTGATGGTCAGTACATCGTCCATGCCAATCATTTCATTTCCAAACATATTTAAAATGTATTAAAAAGTAGTGCGTCTATTATAAAGTTCTACAGTATACTTCATACACTGCACAGATGTTGATTTATCCAGTTCACCAACTGTGCAGTGTATGGCTAAAAATATAAGCTCTTATAGCTCAAAACGAATGTTGTATCTCTGGTTTATTTCCACTTAGGTCTGAAATAAGGGGTTTCAAAAGGCTACACGCAGAAAGAAAGACCATCGTTCTTTTTTGCTCCCTTCCCTCGATCCCTGGATGACCACGCTAACCTCACACTAGCTGCTGTAACTAGCACTGGCTCTTCATCACTGCTATAATACTTTTTTCCCCGTCAGCCAGTTAATGATGAATACATGAGCCACAACAAATCCTGCCCTCTTTTTTGCAGCACTGCACAAAATATCTGCGTCAGATATTTTTAGTTGGACTGTATTCAGCTTTTGCTAGTGGCCTAGTTGCTGCAGCAGCTACACAGGCTGTCTTAAAGCGTCTCTGCAAGCACGCTGGCTCTCAGTGACCCCCCCTAGAGGCTGACCTGGTCTAAAACACGCCACCTTTATCTCCACAACCGCTTAATATAAGAGCCTGCGTTGAAATGGAAATAACGGGTTGGAGTAAGAATGGGAAGAGGAAAGGGAGGTTGGGAGGAAGGCGATTTAATTATATATTTCAATTTTTAAGACTAAAAAAAGCCGAAGTTGAGCAAGGACAAAGTAATGTCAAAGACTGGGGCGCTGACTGTTTCCCTCTGGCAGGCATGCATGTGATCCCTCTGTCAGTCAGCGTACACCACCATGACAATCATCTGTGTGTCTTGGCCTTGGGAAACGCTGCAGCTAGCTGTCCTTGTAAACAGCAGCCACACTAACTCTAACAACTGCACAAGAAACGCAAAAGGACACCATCTCCAAAGTGCGGAAAAAAAATTCATTCACAATGTTTGCTATATATGTAAAAAAAGGGATTACTGCTAAAAACTTTCTGATTGTCGTTTCATAACAAGGCTTAGTTGTAGACGCATTGGATCACTAATGACTAATGGCAGATGGTGTAGGTTGCTACAGTATGTATGAGTTCACAATCTAACAGTGGCATACGCCAGAGGAAGAAGCAAATAAATAAAAATGAAAAAAGGGGGTAGTCAGAGATAAACTGAATGACAGATTTCATTCTCATGGACAGAGGTGAAAGTGGGGCAGCAGAAACATTCCAGAAACACTCATTTGTACTGACATACACAGACAAATAAACAAATTAAATAATACTGATCACATACTAATTAAGATTGTTTTTATTGTTTGATATACTACAAATTATAAATATATATTAATGAATAGTATATTGACTTACTACAAGAGCTACAGGAGTTTATTTATTAATTCATAATTTGTGATTTGTGTGTGTATGTTCTTTTGTCAAATTATTTTATTGATACATACTG
>JAUMHQ010000078.1:11479661-11497790 GCA_032361165.1 Enteromius paludinosus | reverse complement strand
GAGTTTATTTATTAATTCATAATTTGTGATTTGTGTGTGTATGTTCTTTTGTCAAATTATTTTATTGATACATACTGTATTACATTCTACATTTTATTTATAAATTAATTAATAACAATAATTTGTTTATTATTGTTATAAATTGTTATAAAATGAACCAACTGATCAAATTAATGAATGCTGCGAAATTACAAATATTTACTTGTTTTGAAGATATACAATTTATTATGTATTAATTGATTTTATTATCATTTATTATTATTTGTGAAGGTATTTTTGATAAAGGACTTGTGTGTTCTTTTCATAATACTTTATTAATACATATTATATTATTTTTAGAATTTTATATTATTTTTTTTTATAATAATGAATCAATGAATTAACAACAACAATAGAACATTTTTATATAATTGTTTTATGTGTATATATATATACATGTGTGTGTGTGTGTGTGTGTGTCTCAAATATGTATTCTGTCCACAGTCAAATATTGAATGTCTCAGAATTCAAGCATCTGTTAATAACCGACTATAACAAATGCCGTTAATTAGAGTCAGCCAGACACATTTCTAAAGTGCCCTCAGTCCTTTTGAATGTATAAAATGAATCTCTCCTCTAGCTGATGTTCTTATTTGTCATGTCAACCTGTTCTCTTAAAATAGCCATAGCCCATGTTCTTGGTTATCTTTCACCTCAGAGTGCGTTTCATTTAACAGCTACATAACAGCAGTGGAACAGCAGAAGACTTCAGATAAGCACTCAGGGCACTTAGATACTTTTTAGCCCATCGAACTCATATTTTAACCAAGCATTTGTTGCCTCTCCCTCCAACATTACCCAATAAAAACAGACAAGGGATAAAAAAAATATGAGATTGATTTATTTGCTCCAATGTTCTTCAGAATGAAGCTTTTCTATTTTTTTCCCCACACAACTGAAACCAATTAGCACAGCTAGCACTTGTAGTGCAGAAGGTAGGTCAGCCCGGAGTAATAAAAAAGTATTGACTTTTCTCTGACTGTAAGCAGGCTGAAAGGGGTGCCGCGGCCTTGTCGTACATGAAAAGAGCTCCATTAATTTCACTTATTTTAAGAAGGGCCCCTGTCAAGTCCTAATGCGTCCAATGCACTTTTCGCATTCATACATGCTGACATCTTAGCTGGGCTTCAGCCGAAATGAGTTTACATTATTTTAGCTAGTGAGAAGTTGACGGCGTAATTCCCAATGCACAGCTCTATACGGGCCAGTAGGGAAATGGCAGAGGACTCTTTCATACGTGGCTACTCCTGACTCACTCTAAAGGGAACTGAACACAGCCTTTGCGCTTTTGACTGCTCAAATGCATATCCAAGCATTGGTTGTTGTTTTGTGGACTGAAAACATTTTTTGCTAAAGTGTAATGCTATTTGATGTTAAATTTTGCAAAAATATAAACAATGTTGCACTAAGAGTTTAGAAGAACTTATGTTCCTAAAAATCACATTTGATATGCACATACACTAAAGTGGTCTCCAAAAACGTAATCAGTCTAAAACAGCAACATTGCAATCAACCCAATTTGACATGGAGGTGCATAATTATATCACCTTAATTAAATGCTTGATGAAATGTGCATTTCATAAACCTAACGTACAGTTTTTAGCTTTAAAAAAAAAATGATGCACTAAAAACAACAAAACAATGAGCAAAACAACAAAAAATGCAGTGCGCTTTAAAGATGGTGGTGGGATGAAAAAATATAAAAAATTGTATTTAAAATATTAAAAAAATAGATTTATGACTGATAGTTTAGGGTAGGGTATTTCTGTGATAGCAAAGCTGAATATTAAGCAGCCATTACTTCAGTCTTCAGTGTCACATGATCTTTCAGAAATTAAATCTTTTTTAAAACATACATTACAACATATTACATTTTAAGTATTAACTTCTTTCGAATATAGTTTATTGGGTTTCACTTCAAATTCTTGCTGAGGGGATGCAAGGACAATCGAATTATTTGGAGGTATGGCAAAAAAAAATTGATCTTGTTGGATAATCACTTTTATCTGAATCCTTAATTTACATCCTTGCACTATTCAGAATGCTGTAGATTTGACAATGAAGTAGCTGAAAATCATAAACTTGATATAATCAAGTTGTTTATAAAATCAGGTGACATGACCCTAATATGGCTCTCAATCAGACAACACACACAGCCAATTTCAGCAAGATTAACTGGCAATACCAGAATGATGCAGTTTTCACACAATTACGTAATGTTGTGTAGCTAAAGTAATCTTCTGCCTCAATTGAAGAGACCTAGTGCATGGCATCTAAATGAGATTTCTGTTGAACTGCAACAAGTCTCACGTAACACAAATCCTCGTCCATAAAAGCTAACATACAACTCAGATTTCATTCAGACTGTAAAGATAATCATTTTAATTCATGCAATGCAAAAACGTCAATAGCTTTCAGGTAGCTGCATGAGGCTCCAGTTTCTATACAGTATGTGTAGCATGCATAGAAGAAAACACAGAGGGAGGACATGTAAAAGAGTTGGGGGTCAGAAATGGTACTGTGCAGTGATTTTATTAGAGCTTTTCTCACTCACACACAACGTTTTTTTGCATTGTGCTTTTTCTAAAGCTATTGTTTAAACAAATTATGCCTGGACGAAGGTCATTTCTGCTACTGGAGTGTACAAAACTACAACAACCTGGAGCCAGAGGTGTGTTTTGTCCAGATCAAAATATGAGTCACCTGTGATTGACATTGTTAAATGATCTTTGCTGCCGAAGGATGATATAAATTTTCTTAATGTTTAAGGCAAAGGCCATTTCAAATCAATCGCTACGCATTATATTTATTTACTATTTATATGAATGACTATAAAAAAGGAAACGCTGACATAATAGAAGAAGGTATAAAGTTAATTGATACACGTGTAAGAAAAAAGTGAGAGGCATGTCAGACGAATTGTTTATTACGTGGCAAATGAAGGGGCCGAGGGATTTTATATCCCTATAAAATGGATATAGTGAATCACCCAGAGGCTCTTGGTCACTAATGTCGTCCGGTCTGGAATATGAGCATATGTGTGTGTGCATAATAGAAACACTCACATGCCATTTCCTATCCTGGAGTCAAAGCAGGTTGTCCTACTTTTATATCACTTATTTATTGCTCATTATGAATATCATTCGCATTTAAACACACCTCATACATCACGCATATCATGGTGATGCATTATTCTGCCAGTGATTAACAAGAGCAGCCACTAACAAAGCATCATTTTAGGCTAAATATTCCAGTTGCCTACAACAATAATTAAAAAAAAAAAAATACTAATTCTGCTCCGGTTGTGCTTAGAGGCGATATTCTAGCAGAGGGAGTTTGAAAAAAGCAATTACTGAAGCAACATTAAAATAGAAGAGAGAGAAAATAAATGTAGGCCCAGGCTGTGTGCTGGTATTCTGGCGCTAAGATATATCAGTTTGAAAACATGATTGATGAAAGTCTAATGCAAGACGATGGAGAAGCTTTTGCACCGAGGCAATGCACTTTATTAGCCCACCATAATTAGCCCTGGTGGTTCAATTAGTTTGAATCGGTGGTGATGATGCAAAAATCAGATCGCAGGGCTGGCTAGTCTGCAGCCTGATGCAGGGTCATCCTTGTCAAGGGGCTATTAACTAACAAACTAATTACAGAGGAGAGGGAAAAGTGCGGACCCCGTGCCTCTCTGTCTGTTTGCATCACTTCTGATCCACAACTGGGCTGACAACACACCGCTGTGGACCGTCACTTCATATCTGATACAGATCAAATCAACACCGTAACACCGCCTTCCATTGATTTCATTTAAGGGTGTTTGTTCAACTACAAGTAGAAATGAAACACACTTTTGATAACGACTGGTGTATTTCATTGGTTTACTAACAACATTCAATGGTGTGTATATGGTACATGCACCACAGAATTTTTTTCCCCTTCAACCATCTTTAATGTCATTTACACCTCAGTTTTGGAGAAGGTGGAAATAAACAGTTTAAGCATTTTTTTTTTTTACAAATAAAGTACCTCACTGCCTTAAACAGCTAGAAATTTAAGTATCCTATATACAATTAAATATTATTTTCAGCAGTATTGCTCGAATCTGTATGATCAAAACTGACAAAGTAGTTTAAGTTTCTTTAGGGGCTTTCAAAAAAATGCAACAAAATGTGCTTAACTTTTGATCGAAAGCATTATTTTAAAACTTTATAATAAACTTGTTGCAAATGAAAACTAAAGAAAGTAATTTTTTACTGACCAATTAAAGAGAAAAACGGGCATCACATAATAAAACTGTAATTGTTTTAATTTTCACATCTTAAAAAACATATGTTTGAATTTTTATGTGAGCGTGAACCGGAAGTTTGTGACTGATTTTACTTCAATATAGTGACAAAAAAACAAAAACAATATCGAATGAGAGAAATAGATGGCATGGCTTGGTTTATTTATTTTTTTAACTGCAAATTAATTGGATGTACTGTAGCAAAGTAGGCATTTGATTTAGAATGAACACAGAATAGACAGTTGGAGGGGTGTCGTTAATGATGTCATGCCCAAGCCGTCAAATTGACGCCATCAAAGAAGGCCCATCATTTTATAGGGGAGGAGCAATTTCAGATTTTGATTAAAGATTACGAAAGCAAACAAAATGTTTTTTTAATCGTTCACCACAAAAATAGCAATGTGTGCTAACAAAACAAATATAGTGACTTTTGATTTCACACAGACTTTAAGATTAAATGCGTATAAATATCAGTTAGTTTTGTGTCCGTAAATTGATAAAACAGCTTTAAACGGAAGAAGAAAAATTTTAAAAGAACAGACAATGCAGATTTAACGTTTAGATTTAACATCAATATCCATAACAGTTAAGTTCACTTTGTTTAGGAAAACTTTGTTTCTAATGGACTTGAATCTTCAAAGGAAAATATATATAAAAAAGGACCCAGATTCTAATATAAGTTCATTAGTTATGTATCTGAGCATGTCTGAAGCCTCTGTAATCCGTCCTGCATCACTTCCTTTTATCTCCACAATTGAGATAAATCACCAAGCCCTGCTTTCAGGTTAAGACATGTTAATCTGGGAAATAACACATCTCAAGGTGTGGGTCCTATGAGGGGTGGGATGAACAAATGAACGGAGAAGAAAGGAAAAAGAGAATGGGTATAATTAAATCAGAGATGCACTTGGAAATTACCATATCCATCATTATCTTCATGTGAGTCAATGCAAAGGAAGAAAGTGAGGGGCTTAGGAGATTTATTAAAAAAAAAAAAAAAAAAAGGATTGTGTGCAACGTATTTCTCATTGGTAACCGTCAAAGGTAGGCAAACGGGAAACATTTATCAAGCCACAGACAAATGACGCTGGGTTACTAGTTAGACAGTGTAATAAGTGCCATCTAATTTCCTCTTTAGAATCAATTTATATTTCAAAGCTCGGGATCGTCATCAAGGGACAAAGCTTTTCCTGTGAGAAATTTGAGATTTTTCACGTAACGTACCTGCCATAACTAACACAAAATACTTTTTTCAGGCATTTTAACATTGCATTATAGAAAAATATATGAAAATTTGAATATTTTAGTTATTTTTCTCTAATATTTTTTATTATTATTGTATTATTAGTTTTTATTATTATTTACGGGTCTATTTATATCAGATAGAATACAATAAAATTTTTTTAAATGTTATATACACATCAAAAAAAAGCTTCATAAAAGGTAGGCAGGCAGTATTTTGTTATATAAGACAGATACATATTCTAACTGCAGTTAGCATAAATCTAATATCCGAATCAAACCCATCAATAGTGCCGTCTTCTTAACGTGTATAATTCTCACGGGAACATCAGTGCCTCTGGCGCCCCCGGTCTCTGTGTGACCCGGGTTAAATGGAGGGCATCTTTTGGAGTACATTACTCTCTTAGAAGTCTAATGCATTTTGATTAATCAAAAACAGCTCTGCAGTCACACTCTTCAGAGAAGGATGTAAATAAATATATAAAGCAAACAAAATAATTAGACAAGCATAACGTACCCTGCACCCCCCATTGATAGAGGAAAGGATGGGCTCCTTGATGATGAGGTGGGAGAGAACGAGCGAGTTCTTCCAAATAACTCATCCAAATAGTGTTGAGGGGAAAGAATAATCCATTCAAAGCAGAATTGCTGTGCGTACGTTGCATGAGCTAGCTGCATTAATTACAGACACTGAGACAGCTTTGCTAAGGGTTAATGAGCCTGGCATGTGCTAACAGATCAAACTCAAGAACGCCATGAACAATATTGTAGTTGGTCACTGCTCCATGCCTGTTCATTTGAAACCTCAAGTGTAAAAAAATAGTAATCTTAGTAAATGTATGAAAATCTATAAATATATGTATCAAAATATGAATCAGTATAATCTTTCACAATATGATTTTATATTTCACAATAAGAATGTATAGGCTATTTATTTCTTTTTACATTTATTTATTAATTAATTTTTTTTTGATAATTTGAATATTGTGACGCGTTACTTTTAAAAAACAAATTACAGTTCTATTTTAATACATTTTAAAATGTAATTTATTCCTGAATTTTCAGTTATTTGGCAGTATTTACTCCAGCATTCAGTGTCACAAGCATTTTATTATGCTTATTTATTATTATTATATGTCAAAAAGTTCTACTATTTAATAATTTTCAGGAAACCATGATACTTTTATTTTATTTACCAGGATTCTTTTTTGAATGCATCCAAAGTATGGCATTCATTTGGAATATAAGTCTTTTGTAACATCATAAATAACATCAAAATTAAATAACCCCAAACCTTTGAACATTTTGCGTATGTAATAGTGTGGTGAAGCTCTTCTGGGTAAGGAATCACCCCTGAGGCTGAGGGTTTGCCTTATGTTTAGCTATGGATCAGTGATAATCCTTAATATGGTGTCCTCTGCCACATCAATTATGTTGATCATAGGCATGCTCGTTATGCTGAGTCTTCATTACTGTCAGACACTGTGAGCACAAGCCTCAGACCTTCACAGTATAAATCAAGACGCACTGGGCTACTTTCCAAAAGAATCAGAGAGAAGCACGCACCACGTCTTTTAACTTTGGACGTATTACGAAATGGCATAGATATGGTGGAACTAGACCAAAAACTTTGAGTGTATGATACATTCAGAGAATGACCTGATGAATTCTGTTCCCTCTAAAAAAAAAAAAAAAAAAGTCCAACACTTTATGCCATACAGATAACAATTAAAACACCGAGCGGAACCGAGCTGCCACATCTAGTATCAACCAAGCATACATGAGCAGTGTCAGCAGTAGGGGCTCTTTTATTTATTTCATTCTGGAGGAGGTATTTCCGGGCAATTGCGCTGGATGCAGAGGGTAGTGCCTGCTGGTAAGAGCCAATAAAGAACTCTCATCCATGAACGGCCTTCAGCAGAGACACAGTCAATTACCTAATGTGAGGACTTTGAGGGGGGAGAGAAAGCCTTTTCTCCTCATTTACTTGTGGGTATTTATTAAATTGCTGTCAAATTTGACAAATTTGCAACGCTCAACATGGAGGTTGTTTTGGTGGGGGTGCGTGGGTTTAGAATGAACACCGGTCACCCTCCCTCTACCATATCCCGCTTCCTGAATCATGCGAGCACACAGAATACATTTTGGCAGTTCTACGTGTGCATGCTAGCGAAACGTGTACCTTTTTCCCCTTGAGGTACTTCGTGTGCTCCTCTCGGAAGTGCTTGGTCCCATATGCCACCTGCTCAAAGGGGGTGGAGGTGTGCATCATGCCCTCGTACCACTTATTTCGGCTTGTGTTTGAAAATGGAAGAAAACTGTGTGAAAAGAAAACAGAAATAGGAATTAAGATATAGGCTGCCATAAAAGCTAATGTACAATTAATATTGAAAAAACACACAATACTGTTCAGAAGTGTGGGTCAGCAAGATTTTTAGTTTGAATAAAAAATATAAAAATAGATATAAAATTCAGTAATATTGTGAAATATAATTGTCATATATTTTAAAATGTAATTTATTCCTGTGATGGCAAAGCTGCATTAACATATCAGTCTTCAGTGTCACGCGATCCTACAGAAAGCATTCTAATATGCTGATTTGCTGCAGATTCAACACATTTCTTTTTATTATCCCGGCTGAAATGATATTTAAAAGTTCAAAAGAACAACATTTATTTAAATTAGAAATCTTCTCGGTTACACTTTATTTTAATGTCTAATTCTTGCAATATCTATATCTTTTGCTTCATTAAACTCCTTTTTATTAATAGGTTTGGGTATTGAGAAGGATTACGTATGTAGAATAAGCAGAATGTGCTTTATAAGCACTAATAAAAAGCCAATACGTTAATAAACTATATTCTAATTAGCGAAGTGAGACAATAGTGAAAATTGGACCCTATACTAAAGTGTATTGATTAATTAATGTGACTATGCTGAATAATTTTTCAAAAATAATTTTTTTTACATTTAAATAACCTTTACTGACCCTAAACCTTTGAATGGTAAGATAAATAAATAGCAAAATAGACATTTCCAACAGTAGATCTATTAGCCTTAAAGCATGAAAAAGTAGAGCATAATCTCAGTGTCTGTCCAATTGCTGGCCTCTGGTCTTGGCTAACGTGCCTGCTAAGAGCTATCGCTCTGCTATTTTCACAACACAGCACATGTTACTTATACATCACCACGTCGCCTGATCCCTCCCTCACAGGCACTTTTCATTCTAGTCCAGATCATTTCCAAACCCAAATCGCTTCTTAATCGTTGTGATGTCTTGTGGTTGTTTCTGCACATGCTGCGTGTTTGCTGGGCAAACATTCAGTGCAAATAGCGGTTACTTAGGAAAAATGCCAGATGTTAATTACAGCGAGGTTGATTTTGTAAATTGTACCCAAGACACTTTGCTTGGAGGAAGATTTATCCAGTGCTGTACAAGAGGTGTCTGCGAGAGGCTGGGTAAACGTCCGCTGGGCATTGGCTTGGCTTGTCACAAAACAAACAAACAACCAACAACCTTGGCACTTTCTGTGAACACAATCTGCAAAGAAAGGTTTTTAATTCCCAATGCTTGTTGTGTCCGCTCCCTTTTTTGATGAATGAAATCAAAACGGACTAATATGGAGAATGTAACCATAATCGCTCGGCCTGGAAAATCAAAAATACAGTGCAAAACTGGCACATATTTAGAGTAAATAGAACAAAAAACAGATGGTATCATTAGATCAAAGTCTTTGTCTCATATTTCTGCATCGATACTTTCTGAAACATCTGTTTAGGAAAAGATAATAACACTGGCTGGGCCAAAACTTTCTGGCAGAACTAGAGTTTGTTTGACACTCTCTTTAGTCATTTCCTTAAAGAACCATCCTGAACGAGATCATTATTTATTAGAGGGGCTCTCCTGTCATGTAAGTACCACATAACCAATAATGCTTGGTAAAGCTTTGATAGTGCAAGGCAAAAAAGGGGGTGACATCAAACACCGTGCTGGCCCTTTAAATAATGGCCCAATCTCCCACAGACACCCTTATCCACTAGAGACACCAGCCTCCCTACAAGACAGATTACAGTGCAACCCATGCTAATGTGCACATGGGACGGACATCACAGAGCAAAAATTAATGTGGCCCCAATGTCCCAGAATACACAACGCTTCTGCTGCTTGCCGGCTGTTTCACTTACTGCTTTCATTGCCACTGAATTGCATTTTAATAGGGTAGTTTTTATTCATTGAAAGCCATTAAGGAAAGTTTGACTTCTCGCAGGGGATCTTTTGGCAGTGCAGACCAATGCCCAGTGACAACACCCTAGGAGGCCACCAAAACAGGAAAAGGGGGAGTGTTTGAGGAAGTAGAGAGAAAGAACAGAGAAGAGGTAGAGGGAGAGAAAAAGAGAAATATGTATACTGTAGATGCAAGTATACAGTTTTTCTCTTGCACATTTGTAAGGCAACCTACAGGGTAACATTGGTTTTCAATAATAATAATAATAAAATGATAAAAGGATAAATAATTCCTTAGTTATTATAAACCTTTTATACTAATTTATTTTAAATAATTTATTATTTTTTATTGTTTGTGCAACCTAATTTAGTCTGGTTGATCTACTTATATTAACTAATATTTCTGACTTTATTAAAACAAATTTATTATATTGTATTTATTATATGAAACATATTACTAGTGTAGCTGACAAAGTATTTTACAATATAATTCTCAACGTAAAAAAAGGAAAATATTTTAATAAACACTTCACACAGTCCAAGTATTCCTTGTCAAACTATAAGCTGACTAGTTTAGTTCACTATATGGAGCTGTTTGTTTTTCTAAATAATGGTAATCCATCTCAGCATTATCTGCATTGGAGGCTGAGAAGACATCACTAGGACTAAAAATTAAGCTGGTGGTGTAAAAAAAAAAGAGAGTAGCAACATTTCGGTAGCTGTTTGAAACATTCCGGAGGAAATTAGTAGGAAACGATAGTGGGATCCTGGATCAAAAAGACTCTAATCATGCTTCGCCATGCCCTGCAGACACCACATGTATAATACGATTTACACAGTAACCACCTCTCCTATTACAGCCTGTTTGGGGTATTCTGTGTTAATGGGGTTAGCTAATTTACTGTTTAAAGTTGGAGCAAGAAGAAAAAAAAAATTAAACATGATTAAAAAACGCTGCACATTGAGCTTGTAATTAAAATCAGATGGAAGGGTTTTAAAACAGAGATGCCACTGTTCAAGTAACGTCGTGAAAAAATGCTATTATGATAATCCACTGCAATAATTATATAGCAGAGAAGACAGCTAATAATGTCTCTGCAATGATGAAATTAAACACAGTGTAGGGATATTAATAGTCCAAAAAGCTGTATTTTTGGCCAGAGTTGCTGTTGTTTGATAACTTATTTAACTACTAACTCCACTTTAGATTTTACCATCTGCTCCGAACTTTGAGAAAATAAAAGTGTGGGGCTTTTCTTGTTGTGTTATTAATGTGGATTCTAGACAATGTCATATTGAGTCCAAGCACTCAACATTTACACTATTCTACCTCGGAACATAATTCTCCATTCATATTAGCATCTATAGTGGCCTCAAAATGTATTCTGTTAATTTCACCCCAACATGTAAATGAACACTTAATAATGCAGTGTAAATGTACTGTACAGATAAGATGTACAGTGGCTCCAGAAAGTATTTGGTTGCTTATCTAGTGCCATTCATAATTTTATTTTTTTTTAATTTGCCTTAAAGGCACGAAACTGTCATTATTTACTCATCTTCATGTTGTCTGCAGAACACAAAACATGACATGTTGTTTAGGACATCACAAAAAAATAAAAAATAAATAAAATAAAAAAACTTATATTTTGTGTTCTGCAGAACAAACAAGTAAGACATCTAGAATTTAAATGACATGAAGGTGAGTAAATGAATGCCATTACATAAGTGCCCAAATACTTTTTGGATCATATTGAGATCTTGTAAGGTGAATTTACACTTCATTATTAAGTACTGCTACAGAATATGTTCCATTGATTGTATTCAGCTCCAAATCAATAAATACATGCATTTCACACAATCTCTAGTGCAGGGATGTGTACATGCGAGCGCTTTTGTGTGTGTAACTTACGTCTGGTCGATGACGCGAGTCCTCCACTCCTGCCGTTTGAGCTCCTCTCTGGCCTCCTCCAGGGCAGTGATGGATGTGGCCACGCGCAGGCTTGGCTCCAGGGGCCGATGCCGTTGCTGCTGCACCTCCAGAGCTGGGCGAAAGGGCCCCTGACAGGTACGGGGGATAAGGTAAATGTTTTATTGCCCAGACCCTCCCGCCTCATTATTGATGAGGCCCCTGTGGACGGCCAGCTGGACCCTCAAATACCCCAGTCTTTTCATCTAAGACATTAACACACCTGACCAGTGCTGATAATGATACCTTGACCGTATAATGAAGGCAGAGACAAGTAAATGCACTAGAATTCATCATCAACTGTACATGCCAATATAGAATAGCCATACCAATAATTGTCTTTTTATTTTAAGGCAGTATTTTAAATTTGGACAATTATGGCTGTTATTTGTGAAATTAAATCAACATCAAATACAAAAATTTGTGCACGTAATGCATATATATTATTCCACAATAATAACAGATTTTTAATAATTGATTTGTTCATATGTTCTCAATCACTTTTTCACCAATCACCAAGTTTAGGCTTGCACATGCTTTATAAATCGTCAAATTATAGATAGATTAAATAATACCACCTTTACATTATACCTTGGATTTAAATGGAAATACATTTCCATATGAATATGGTAATCCAAAATTACAATGGTACTTGTCCTCAGTGAATGGCTTTATCATGTTATACCATTCCTTTTAAACAGATACCAGGGTACTGCCTCACAAGCCTCAGTTATTGAACATACAGTAAATACCCAACAAGTTGACACACAAACTTTCAGATGTGTTCAGTTGCCCAAACAGAAAGTTTTCCTTTTAAACTGGTGCAAACACACTTCTCCAAACACAGCTCCACGTGCATAACTTATTGTTTTGGTTACTCTTAGTTTAAATGTGACCTTCAGACATTGCTGCTTTTAATTCATGCTGGCGCAACATTCTCTGCCCTTGATACAATCAAGACCAGATCAGCACCTGGCACTGACCAATCCCCTTACTTCCCCTAACAATACACATAATCAATCTATCACTCGCAGATGCTTATCACACAGGGAGAGATGCTCCACCTCAGACCACAAATAATTGGGAGAGAGAGAGGGAGAGAGAGATGGCATGAGTGAAGGGGAGGAGAGAGAAAGAGGGTGGGTGCTTATTCTGGGGTCTTTGTAAGGGCAAAATGTAGATAAATAATGCATCTTCATCTATTGCACATTGTGTGAAAGATGTGGCAGTTTTTTTTAATGAATTCCCACTAACTGGGCCCAGCTGGAGTGAAAAGCCAGCCCAGGGAGAAGAACTCGGGCTCTAATAAAAAGAAATGACTCACGCTTCATTTCTGCTCACTTATGTTTTACATTAATAGAAACCAATAATAAGAACCAGTTACCATAAAAGTCATGGACCGTAAATAACACAAATGGCAAATACGTATCATCAAATCTCCCTCACAGCTGGACAAGATGACATGCTAGATTTGGAAGTACTTAAAGATATTCTTTATCGGGGCACCTTTACATGTTGCGCTATTCCCTTGCTGAGAATCCCTTAATGGGATCTATGGAATAAAGGGGCTTGGGTTGACAGGCGTGCTTATCACCGGCTATCTGGCTGTCTAAATGCTTTGGTGGTATCCAGGCGAGAAGGGAGGCACGTTTAATGATATTATTCCATTTTTACAGCAAGTTTTTCAAAAATGATCTCAGGGTGGCAATAAATCCCGGCTTTAATAATAGTTATCTCAAAATCTCTTTTGTTAATTGTCACCTCACTCTGTCATCTTTTTGAGGCCATTTCGTTGAATCTACAGGGACATCAACAAACATCCCAGTAAGGGGGTGAAACATTTGTTGCGAATATAAATGAATATTTTAGTGTAAGTTACTGTAGCTAAGAGACAAATGAATGTTCCTATAACAACTTCAACTTCAGTTATTTGCCTACAATATAGGGGATATTTCACCCAAAATAAAGTTTTGTCAAGCTTTAAACAAGACAAAAATTGCCATTAAAGAATCATAAAAAAGTGGTCCATATAACTTGTGCACTGCATTCCAGGTTTTATGAAGTCATGTTAATTGAGCTACAGTCAGTTATGATTCATGAACAAATCAATCAGAACAATTTGTAAACTGGATCAACTGATAGATCTGTCTCATAAAAACAACAACATTTGTTTATCATTGCTAGTCATTAAAACAACAAGGAGAGCTAGTACAGAAGTCAAGATTTTTAGGAAATTACAACAATATTACTGTATGAAATAAAGCACACAAGCCATATTGATTGCTTTTTGGGTTATTTTTCTCTTTTGAAGTTTGAAAGAAGATCTGGATCAGTAAATGAAGACAATTTAATTATTTTGTATTTTTTTGCACTATCCCTCTCTTCCTATTCCTAGGGCAATGTCTCACCTGTGGCTTTTTGTGAATGGGCGGTAGACGCTCCCGGTTTGGCATCAGGTTATAGAGATCAGGGGTTATATTAGGGGTCTTCCTCTCTTTAGGGGCCGATCGCACTAGAAGCGGCTTCACTTTTCTCAGTCTCAGCTCCATCTCATCAGGTTCTTCTTTGAATGGTGAATTGAAAACACCTGGACACTAAAATAAGCACACAAACACAACAATCCACCAGTTTGGATGAGCAAGGTGAACAAAACAATGTTATGCTTCTGTTGGCATAATGAAGAGAAAGTCTTTTTCTCTAACTGACTGCCCTTAAACCTTGCAGAGCAAACCTCCAAACACATCCTCTTGCCCTCTTTAATAACTCATTTGCTAGCAATGGACTGGTAACAGCTTCCATTGTACCTCTCATAGGTATCCATGCAAAGCCTACAGCAAAACACTTTTAGCTTTCAGGAAAAGGAACCCACTTTATTCGGTCAACCACAGCAAAACAATTATACTTGTCACCTCCCCTGAATGGACACACATCCATCACTCTGGCATGTGTCATGTCTGCTGGCGTAAATGTCTGCTAGCTAACTATGAGCTGTCTGATCTCACCGTAGCACTTCGGTGGTTCTTGGTTTGGCCTGAGGAATAACAGCTAAAATAATTAGTCTTTAATCAGATGATTCCTCATATGTGCTTAATTAGCTTTTTAAGCTTTATTACTATAAATGCTAATAAGTTTTACAGGTAATATTCTTCAGTAAGGCTCCTGCATTCGTTTGTATAGTGTAGTTTGGGTGTCACATGGTGGGGGGTACACCACAAACTCCCAACTTGCCTCGGACTTACAGGAAAAGAGCAATGATGTTGACCCTCGTACCGAGGAACTACATCTATGTCAGTGCAGCCACTTTTGTCCAGCGGAATTTTCTCTGGTTAACGATGAACCATGGGAGACCCATCCATTTCACGGAGACAAGGTCAGACTGTGGGAACATAAGTTGCCCAGCGTAGAGACAGAGAGAGTGAGAATGAGAAAAACAGGGAGGGGGAACAAGAGAGTGAGAAAACTCGGAAGAGAGTTAAACCTTTCATGCACTGACAAGCACTTAAGTCTGAGTTTGAGTTTTGTGGTGATCATAAATAATGTGCAAGTTTGGGATCAGTAATATTTTTTTTGTTGATCAAAAGTGACATATAAGACTTTTAAAAATTGTTAAAAAAATACTTTACATAAATTCTGTTCCTTTGAACTTTCAATTAAAAACCCTGAAAAAAATGTATCATAGTTTTCACAAATATATTTAGCAGAATTACTGCATTCAAAACTGATTATACACCAAGCACCAGCATATTAAGAGTATGTTTTAAGGATCACAGTGAAGACTGGATGTTATATCAATAATATTTACTAAATATTTTTGTCAGCATAAAATAGTTCCAGTTATCAGAATTTTCTCAATATTTTTTAAATCATTAAATTTTTTTAAGAAAAATAATACATATAATTTTCTAAAAAAAATTGTTTCTAAATAATTTCCTTGGGACAAAAAAGAAATAAAAACAAGATGTAAGGTGCACAGTAAGCAAAAGAAGAAGAAAAGGTGGGGGGGGTGTATGTCTAGTGAACTAGTCAATCCCAGCATCCCCATCTCACACACCCCTCTTTTTCTCCCTCTAAAGAATCTTTTAACTAGCATGTGGTCCC
The DNA here is from genome assembly GCA_032361165.1 of Enteromius paludinosus. Lineage (NCBI taxonomy): Eukaryota > Metazoa > Chordata > Actinopteri > Cypriniformes > Cyprinidae > Enteromius > Enteromius paludinosus. The sequence goes on along the minus strand of JAUMHQ010000078.1, from coordinate 11,481,934 downwards.
TTGCATCTGTTGTCCATTAGCCAGTAGCCGGTGTGTATTATTTCTTGGTTTCCCTCCTCTGACTGCAGACAGCTGGCAGTAATGTCCTCTTGCCCTGTTCGTGGTGTGACTGGCACTAAGCGTCTAGTGACCAGACCAAGAACATGTTCACGAGCGGTGCGGCTACAGGAGGCTGTGATGACCATAAAAGCATGAAGGAGAGGCCACAAAATGAAATATCTGCTCACCCCACACTGCTGCTGAATCAACAATGGCCAGAGCACTTCATCATAATTATTAAGACACATTATAGCCAGAGGGATTTCTGAAAAGAATATATACATCAGCAGATGATTGCAGCAGTTAGGAGCCCTGCTGTAAGAATAAACGCAGGTCTTCATACTCCATACCTACACTGTTTCTTTTTTAAGTCGTTGACCTTACATAAATGCACATATATATTATGTATGCCAGATATACTGTATGTACATCATGTGCGTCTCATTGATTTGGCCACTGACCTGTTTAGTGCTCAGGAGGAAGTGGAGTCTTTGAGCCTGGATGTTTTTCTCTTTTTCCTCTTTTTCCAGAGTGATCCGTTCTCTCTCTCTCCTCTGGAGCTCTGCAAACTCCTTCAGGTCTCTCCTGGGAAGCAGAAAACAGTACATATAAACCTACAGTTTTTCTGACTTGCTCTTCTGTAAACTCTTGTCTCAGTCCCAAGACATCAGATGATGTTCAATACCCATAGCTGACATAATAATACGACACTGATATATATATATATATATATAAATACTGATACATGACAGATTGTTATTTATATGATAATGCATATGAATTGTTTTTCAATTACGTTTAAATTTTCTACCACTACATTTATGCTTGTGCTAGAGTAAGCATAAAATAAAAGAAAATCATAATGACCATAAAATGCACAAAATACTTTCTGTTACATAGTTAATTTGCTCTGTACACTGCCCTTTACAAATCCCCTCTCTTTTCCTATGATGCATTTTTCTCTCTCTCCGTAAAAGTAAATCGCAAAATTAATCAAGCATGCAGAGTAGTCAGGCTTTGAGTGTGTTTTCTGTTGTGGTCTGAGGTTGCAATGTTTGCAACACTGTCTGACCAGCCTCGGCTTCTTTGGTGTGGCATCACGCTGCCTGTGTGACCTTTGCTAACCTATATCTTCCGCTTATTATTAATTGCACTGTAGTGGACAAAAGCCAAATAGATTTGTAACCGTGGAAGGGGATCTCGATCTGTGTCTAAGAGAAGGCTGGGGTAACACATAAACCTCATTAGTGTTGATGGGCCAGTAGGGAGACATGGGAGCAGCTAACACAGATGACCTTTGTGTGTCCTTAAACAACACACAACTATAAGCACCCTGCGTTCACTGAATTGCATCCACTTACTGTGGAATCCACCAGGTGCTAATCACCCTTACTTATCAGTATAGCTAGGCATGTGGCTTCCAGTCCAAAATGCAAGCCGTTTAAAGTAGACTTCAGTCTAGCTTGTTAGTTAGCTTTTTGCAACATGCCACATAACCACATATTTATTGATAATAGTAATTAACATGTAGAAAGATATTCATTATCAACAATATCATATGACAGCATTGTGTGTGTTCATATATATTATTTATATATATATATTATTTTTTTATATTTAGTTTGATATATGAACAAAACAGGATAACTAGTAATTAAAACTAAATACATAAAATGTATCTTTGTTACTGGAAATAAAATATATATATTTTTTTATACTTTAATACTTAACTATATTTCTTCCTCATCAGTTAGGAACCTAGGTGTGCTGTTTGATAGCAATCTTTCATTTGAAAGCCAAGTTTCTAGCATCTGTAAAACTGGGTTTTTCCATTTTAAGAACATATCTAAATTGTGACCTATGCTCTTAACCTCAAATGCAGAAATGTTTATTCATGCGTTTATGACCTCGAGGTTAGACTATTTAATGCTTGGTTGTTCTGCACGCTTGATAAAAAGACTACAGCTGGTTCAAAATGCAGCAGCTAGAGTCCTTACTACCAGGAAGTATGAGCATATTAGCCCGGTTCTGTCAACACTGCACTGGCTGCCTATCAAACATTGTATAGTTTTTAAAATCTTGTTAATTCTTTATAAAGCCCTGAATGGCTTAGCTCATTAGTACTTGTGTGTGCTCTTATTACATTATAGTCCTCCGCGTCTGCTGCGTTCTCAAAACTCTGGCCATTTGATAATACCTAGAATATCAAAATCTACTGCGGGTGGCAGATCTTT
>JAUMHQ010000078.1:11428933-11471980 GCA_032361165.1 Enteromius paludinosus | reverse complement strand
AATTGAAAAAGGACAACCACTTACGTTCCCTCTAAACAAACAAATAAGAACATACATTAACTAAAAGAGGTAATTTTCTGTACGTACTAAAGCTTGATCAAATCGATCATATCGATAGATGAAAATGATCTTACCTGAGGTATGCTCTCACCTGGCAGCCCCTGAACCAGCTCTGAATTCTGACGGCAGCCTCGTTCTCTTTCTGTCTGTTGTTCTCCGCAATTCTGTAACATCAGATGTTACAGCTTAGTTTTATCCACTGATAATTTCATTATAAAGCATATATTTCTCATTTATTTTTTCTAAAAACAGCTTTTTAAAGTTTTTAACGTTTTGATGTAACAAAACAATGCACCGCTGTTTTCAAACGTAACGAACGGAATAATTTGCGTTTTCCATTACCTGTTGCGGATAAAATATTGCTCTTTTATGTTATCAACCTGCTTGTAAAGTTTCTCAAGTCTCGCCATGTTTCCGGAAGTTTGTTGGTGTCCATGACAACGGAAGAATCCGTGCTCGCGCTGGGCAGAGTGCTTGTCAAGCACGCGCAGGGAAGGACGTGTCACGAGCACTGATCTATCAGTGGTCACGAGTCTATTCAAATAAGCCGGAACTTACTGAACCTTGAGGCGAGGTCATGTTGAAATCAGCTCTTTTTGAAGTTGGTAAGCAAAATTCTTGTCAGCAGTTTTAAAATAAATCCCGTTACAAACGTTACAAAACTTTGTAAAATGACAAACGAACTTTTAATATTATGTATTCTTTGGGTTTGCACGCATTTACTTATTAGTGTTTTTATAATATTACATATTAGTCCGTTGAAAACAGGTAATTTATGCAAACCGTATTCACATTTATTGTATGAACTGTATTTAATATGTTACAAGGAATGACATTACAGGTAATGATGTGGCTGTTATTATTATAACAAAACCCTTTATTGTTGATTTTACAAGGATTTAACTTTTGTATGCTTATACTAGTATATCATGTGCAGTTTATTAATGATTTCTTCTTTAATATCTGTATGCTAGGTCAAACAAATACTTTTTTCCTTTACATTTACATTTTAGTCATTTAGCAGACGTTTACAAATGAAGAAAACAGAAGCAATCGAAACCAACAAAAGAGCAACAACTATGACACAACTTAAAGTACATATGTGTTTGATAATTTAAAGTCCTTGGTTAATAAGCTCTTCATAATGTCTTACTGCAGGAGAAAAACAACACTGAAACATGATTTTAAACAGATCTTTTGAGAATTGTATCCATTCACAGAGCACCTCTCTCTGTTTTCACGAATTCTGTTTGGATCTAATACAGGCAAGATACAAGACGTCCTGTGAGTTCCCGGCAATACAGATAACCGCTGACAGACGCCAGCCAATTTGCTGTCCCGCCGCACCAGAGCAAAGCGCTAGAAATATGGGCAGAAGAGTGACCCTTTGGCTGTGTCACCCATCCATCCGAACCCGGTGGTGGGCTGGCCACCGTGGTAATTGCCTGCGAAACAGTGTTTTGACAAGCCAGACGGGTGTAAGCCATCATTCTAGCAGCACAGTGATGAGGTGTCACCTGGAGAGAGCTGTTGAGAGCCCACATGTTTACATGCAGCCAGGTGACCCAATTTTGCCCTGCATCAGACCACCACTGCATCTTTCACATTCGTTTCACTTCTCTAGATCACACTTTGCTGATTATCACTTTGAATTGGTTGTCAGTGCCAAAGGCATCAAGGTTCTGGGAAGTTTCACTAGTCTGTATTAAAGCTCTTCAAAATAGTGGAACATTTATTTCTTTTTTTAGTGTGGGATTTTTCATATCTGTTAACTTGTGAAAGATTCCACACTGGTAAAAATAAATATTACACTTGTGAAATAATGCTAATTAATATTCTAGAAAGAACAAAAAATGGCAGTTTTGTAAAATAGTGAAAGACCGCATGCAAGTACTGTAGATTTCACTCTAAAACGCCACACATTTTTCTTTTTCCTTGCAATGGTGCAACCATGTAATTGCAATGATGGCCGTTATTGCTTTCGGATGATATCACCTTCCCCCTCTCCCTTTGTTTCCCTTAAAGGATAAAGGTGTGACTGTTCCGGTGCAAGAGAAAATCATATTTTTATTAGCTGGCCTTTATCTGGGGAAAAGGTAATGAATTGAGTATTGTGTAAGATGGTTTAATCTGCAGGTGTTCTATCATTATTTGCAGTGTGGTTCAACTGAGACAGCAGTAATCCATTAAGAAGGGGGCTGATCCTGCGAGGGGTTTGATGAAGTTGAAGCTCCTCTGCCCCATGCAGAAGGGCGTTTAGTGCTGCCGGCCCCACTGCTAGTGTGCAGGGATATATCACCTGCGTACTCACTGTTTCATCATAGCTCTCCATTCCTCTACTCTCCAAACAGTCTTCGGTGCTTTAGACTGGGTGTCTAATGGAAAGGAAAACTTACTATTTGTCTACTCATAATATAATAGAGACGAACCTTTTATGTGTTTCAGAAAGCTTAACTGATTATGTTTTTACCCGGGTTTCTGTGTTTCTTCAAGACATCTTAATTTGGTCTGAAAAGGACTTAAATCAGAGCAGAAAGTCTTAAAGTCATGGCATTAAGAGTTGAATGCACTACAAAAAAACTTCTCTGTGGTTTTGTTTTATCTCTCAATACAAATATCTAAAAATGTTAGAATAAGATATATTTAGGCCTACTTGAGATGCAGAATGAACACATAAAGTAAAACTGAGTATATGCTTAGAAAAAACCCCCCAAACATCTGGCATTGGGGATTGGGAATGGGGCCCATTTTCTGAGCCCACTGGCAGATATTTGTTCTTTTTTTAATGAACCCTTTTCGTTTGATTTATTTTCTCATAAAACAACACTTCTTTATAATTTTGCTTCTGAAGTAAATGTATACTGATTTTAGAATCGTTAGAATTCCAATCCGATCTGAAGGTGCAGTAAAATTCATTTAGATATTAAATTAAAATGTAATATGAATTATATTTTAAAACTTTACATTTACATACATCTACGTAACATTTGCATTTAGAGACCATACTGATGCATTATGCGTTGTGTTCCATTACATCTATTTGTCTCAGATAAGTTTTCAAATTTACCTTCATAAATCCTACTGTTCTACTCCGTATGACTTCATTAGAAGCTTACAGTAGCATTCATGATGGGATTATCATGCTATAAGCTATAAGTGCAGCATGAACGCCTGCTGCTTATTATTCATCATCAGGTAATTCATGTTATTTTCCATCCTCCTTCTGTTTTGCATTTCCTTTCTTCCCTCTTCATCTTCTCCCGTTCTCTCTGGCAGACATAATATCAGCTAGAGGAGTGCTCCGTTTCATGTCCTGAAGAAAGGCTTAGCTTACGTTTGATTGAGGTCTCTCCCATCTCACACGAGCACCGTGTTTGCGGATCCGGCGCCAGAGAAGCAGATGCAAGGGCCTATTTGATGGCGGCAAATAATAAAACGTATCATTTGCGTTTGCAGTTTCTCCTCCATGGTATCAGGCGCACAGATGCTACTGCACAGTTTTATTTGCCAAAAATCATATGGACTGTAGTTAATGGAATAGGGAGTGTTTGCCATCCAATTTTGAAGAGAGCTGAAGAGAAAATAAATCAAGCCATGTTCCTCTCTGTTATCTCGCTTTGGCTGTGAACGTCCACCGTAAGCACAAACTTGATTCATTTTTATCGCTTTACAATTCATCTGTCGGTTAGCCCTTCATCTCTCTATTGAGTCAGACTGTTTTTGTTTTGTGACTGTTGTGTTGTTGTCATATAGGTATTGCCTAGAGGCCATGAAAAAACTATTTAAATTCTCCTGGGCAATGTTACACAGTCGTATTTCTGTGGTGTTTACTTCCACTCGAAAATCTTTTGTAGGAGAGGAATGTGGCACTTGAAACATTCGTGAAAAGTAGAATGCCTCTGTATTGGCAAGATTAAGTGAGACTTTGATTTCTGGAGCTCAACGGTGCCAGAATTACTGTGCTGTTGTTAATAATGGCGGTTTGAGAGAGAAAAGACTACAAGTCTCCTGGGATTTGGTTGTGTGTCAGTGTTGTTTGGTTTTTGTGAATTTTATTGTTTTACAAATCCCCTTGTTTGCACTTTTCCTTTGTCTGTGGTGTACTGTACTTACACTCACTGAAACATAAAATGACATTTCCCTCCTGCAGGGAGCATCTTTCTGACGGTAAAAACATGACAGTGCATTTATTCAAACATGGCTGTAGTGTGATCGGTAATCAAATGTGATGACTTTGGTTGTGACTTTGACTTTGATTATTTCCATTTCTGTAGGGCTAAAAAAAAAAACTGTCTGAGGCAACGGAGTTCAATCTACCTGACTAGAATCATGGATCTAAAAGACTCAGTCACTGAGATATGCATAATAAAAAAGGAAAATATAGCTCTGTAAAATAAAACAAAGGCTAAAACCAGTTATATTCATTGATTTTTTTTTATTTATTTTAAGATTAATATTATGATCACATTTTAAAATTTATTATAAAATTGTATAGATTTCTAAAATAAAATAAGAAGTAAAATAGGCTTTTAACAAATAAGTAATATTTTTATAATTATAAAATAATTAATAAAAGGGGGGGAAAATCCTTGCTTGTTATCGCCTTATGTAAAAGTGTTTGTAATTCCTGAGAATTGAATTCATTCTTAAACCGAGTAGAAAATAAAGCTATCCATCTTGTGTATGGGAGGGGGCAGCTCTCGTAAAGACCTTGACCTATGAACCCTGCCCTATTTTAGTTATGGTCCAGTGTGCTCCATCCAGGGCCCGATCCCATTTCTAGCTTTTTGTTTGCTTCATTGCCCACCTGAGCCAAGCAAAGGATTTGTTGCCAATTTACTTGCCTCTATTTCAATGGCTCTGTCCACTTTTATAGGAGCTGTTACTATTGAAAGATTAGTTTTCATGGGCCTGATGACATGGGACTTTAGTAAGTTGTTGGTTTAAAATACTATTTGACACTGAAAAGTTTTCTGCTTTCACTATCAAATCAAGAGAGTAAGTGGAGCACAGTGACTGGACACAGGCATTCTTGGAGCAAAATGGATTTCTGTTCAAAGAGACCTTGGTGGGCACTTTATCATTATTATGGACTGAACTAATAGAGTGGTTTGTTGTGGTCAGTTTTAGGCATAGCGGTCTGTTTAAAGCCCAAAAGGGTATTTGTATATTAAGATAGCTGAAGATTAGCTTTTATTGTAAGCTGTGTCCCTTTAGTTCATTTTACACTCTAACAAGTGCTGGGTTATTTCTGTAAACACATTGTTGGGTTAATTGTACTGGGGACAAAATTCTGGGTTATTTGAGATAATGTAAACACAAAGTTGGATAAAGGTACATTTTAATATGATGGTAAGATTATTTACCCCTATCTTTAATAATTTGTGGCAAGAGGACACATATTTTTACTGTTTAATGTAATGTTTGATCTGTCGCTGTGCGGATTAGCATTTATGTACTCCGTGACGTATATATTAAAATAGAAAGCAATTTTATTTTAATAATAATATTTTAAATAGAATAAATCTTTCACAATATTAATGTGATCAAATAAATCCACAAGAGAAAAGAGCTGAATTTATAAAAATGACCCGATCAAAAGTTTACACCCCTTAATACTGTGTTGTTACCTGCATGATCCTGTTGTTCCAGAATGCTTATGTATTTGACAACTACTGTATCACTAGACAAAAAACATTAAGGGTCACAGTATTAAGAATCAAGGGGATGTAAACTTTTGAACTTTTAAGTTTAAGTCAGTACAAAAAAAAACAACAACATGCATTTTGTATGATCCTTCTTATTTTGGTAAAATAATTAACATTGTGCAGGTTCTGAAAGGGGGATTGACCTTAACTGTATATGATTATACATGATTTCCTCAAAATACACTTGTTAGTTATGTTGCTAGAATAGTGTTGTATTTATTTAGTTAACAGGAAGGGACCAATATGGTGGAATATTTGCAAAATGCAGAGACCAGTGATGCCTTCCTGCAAATTTTCTGCTTGAGGAGACAAGACAGCGAAATTCCAGACCTTCACTATTGTTTCAGGCCGTGCCATTAAAATTTACTCTTTACTTGAGGCTTGTGATCTATGTTCCAAGTACTTTTTCTGTTGGTCTTTGTTTCAGATCCTTCTTTTGTGCTTTATATTAACTACACTAAGCAGTGTCTTTCTACCTGAGAATTTCTCCAGCATGCAGTACATCATATTGATGGAAATGATTCTTCATGTGTAAAGTTTTTTCCGTAGTTACCCAGCGCCTGGGTTAAGGTTGGGTTATTTTTTTTTGTATTGGTATTTATGAGTAACACTTTACTTTTTGTTAATGCATGTTTATTGAATTAATACGTGTATCTCCAGTCTAGTGGCTTGTCAGTAAATCTAAATTAATTGACAACAACACACCAGATACATTTCATGAAATTTCCACTACTTATCTTTGCATATCTAACACTCTCTCCCACTCCCTCTCTCCTTTTCTCTCTCTCTCTCTCTCTCTCTCTCTCTCTCTCTCTCTGTCTCACTTGATCTGTTTCCCAATCATTATTGCTACGAAATCATTCTTTAAATTACCCAGCTATCATTTAAAGAGTTAACTACTGCCAAGTTATTAAGCCGCAAAGGTCAGACTTGTTTCTAAAGGATTATCCTTGTTAAGGAGTCGGAAAACACTAAATATTTCTAATCCTATGTTATTTGCCGCTTGGCTGGTTAAAAGCTACTTTAAGCCTCATAAAATTAAAACAGAGCGTTCCCTCAGCTGTGGCGGCCATTGAATTTGGAGGAAGAGGTGCAGAGCCAAAATGTTGCGACAGAATTAAATGTCAAAAATCTTCTCAAGTTGTAGATATATTGTTCACACTGGTTGGTTTTGATTAATACATTTAATCTAAATCATGTGAAGGTTCCTCCTCCTTTTATCCATAAAACGCAATAGGACACAAATCAGTTTTACTGTAGCTTGATAACAATTGGAAAATAATGCGTTTTCCCACCCAATAAATTGTTGCTTACACCCCTAACCAAAATCAATTCATCTCCCTCGAATTTATTAAAATCCCAGCCATAAATCTTCCACAATGTTTGTTCATCTGCTTTTGTGATACATTTCTATCACGTTTGTTCTGGTCTAATGTTTTCCCTGTCGCTCCTGCGTAAAATGGAAAAATCTATTTTGGACCAATTGAATAGTTAAAGAAGTGCAATCCTGGTGAGGTGCTGTAAATAGAATCGATAAAGATAGCAGTGTGCGGTGAAGATAGCACCTTTCCCCTTGAGTTTTTGATTAACCCATCCGACAGTGAACCTGACAGCAATATACCGGCGCCGTGTACGCGAGGTATTCCCCGAGGCCCTCTTTTTGTCTTTTCATAAACCGTTCTAGACATGTTTGAAAGAGTTTTTATTGGCCTGAGTGTGTGCGCAAATGTGAGCCTGTACATGTGAGGATAGTTGTTTTTTTTCAGCAAAGCTGGGCTGGAGAGAATTTTTCAGGCCTAATAACTGCATTTGGTATATTTAGAAATCAGTTGCACCATTCCATGTGACCAGATCTTTACCTGAGGCTATGAATTGATTGGCCACGTTAAGAGTATGTCGAACAGCAGTTCCATTTAAAATGTGAAGCAAACCTCATCAGATGCTGTCAACATCCAGCTAACACTTTGGTAGTTACCATTTTATGCCAAGATTTTATATTGCAAAGAGATGGTCCTCAATCCATCTGTGCTCTACGACTAATGATTTGGGTGTGCTTCAAATATGAGGATACAATACGCCTCATTGCTGCACATTGTCCAATTTACTCTTGATCAATTACCCATTCTACACCGACTGGGTCAGTCGAGAGAAGCAGGGCTTTGTGATTTATTCTGGGTGTTAAAAAATAATTTGTTTGGATTGATTAACGTTAATTAATTATGCTAATTATATGGGACGAAAACAGATGTTTCCCCTTCTAAGACTTTAATTACAGGCTCTTGCTTTACCTAGAAAACAACGTTTAGTGTATTTTTTTTAAATCTTAAAGGCTGTAAAACCATCGCTTAAGAATTAGTCCTGCACAACAATTTTGCATTGCTTATGGAGTTATTACAATAATGCATGATATATGTGAGTATCACATTGGATAGCAGTCATTATTTATTTGGTATGTATTGTTAAATATTAAATATATACACGTTCATATCTGCATTGTCTTTAATTGTTGTCATCTAACACACACCTAAAGTTAATTATTATAAACACTAATAATTTAATAGCACAGTTTTTTTCATTTTAATTCATTTTAAGCTCAGAATAAATATCTATTTTCTAAACTGTCTGTTATAAATGCCTAAATTCACTTCAAATTAAAATTAGAATTAAAATATGTTTGAGTATTTATTTTTGTATTGAAAATATCTTCTATGGAATTTTAATATTTGAAAATAACTCTGAAAATGATTACAGGCTTATCAATCCATATCTTCATATTCCGTCGCGTAACTTAAGGTCTGCTTCGGCACTTACTCTTGTACTTCCACGTACACAGACAGCTTCCATGGGGTCACAAGTTTTTGGTTATGAGGCACCTTTTTTATGGAATGCACTTCCTGTTGAGGTTCGCAACAGGTCAAGTCTTCCAGTTTTTAAATCTTATCTAAAAAAATGTTTGCTTAGGCAGACTTTTATGTGATTTTATGTTGTTTGTTGTATTGTTTTAATTAATGAAGTTGTTTTATTTCTGATTCATACATACAAATTTATACATTCAATGAGAGGCGCCTTTAAATAAAATGTGTTAATAATAATAACAATATCTGCATATATCCTTAAATGAATGTCATCATTAAAGATGAAAAGAAAAGCGTAATTGTTTTTCCTGTGATCAGTTGGCCTTCTACGCTACACAAACGGCAAAAATGTTTTCCGGATTCCCCCCTGTTCCTTTGGTGTTGCATGTGTGATAGGGCTGTCCTCTTTCTTCAACAGGAGCTGTCATCATAACGTGCCAATCATTCTGTTCTCTTGTCTGTCAGGCTTTGATATGGTAATTCACCCTGACTGACTGCAGTAATGACCATACTTCTGGGTGTGATTAAGTGCATAGCTCTTCTGCCTGGCCCCGCTAAACTAGAGAGAGCCACACTGACCCTTGTGTGACTGCCTGGAGGCCCCTGCTGTCAGTCCCACCGACCACATTAGCACACTTGACTTGAACGTATCATAGAATGAGCCTTGATACAGCAGACTTGGAACATTTGTATCTTTATTTATGTTCACTTTCTGAAATCTAAGCCCTTGAATCAAATATATTTGATTTAATTTCATTGTAGGCTGTAGATTACCCTTTCTTCTGCCTTTATATGTATAATGTATAATGCATCTTATCTTTAAACAAATTGCAGTTTACAAAAAACTAATAAGTCTTAATCGCTTTCATGTTGCTCATGACATGCTCATAAATGATACATAAACACAGCTAATTGCTTGTGAATAATGCACATAATGACTGCATTTCATTATCCAAAGCTGGATGTTAGTGTGGCTATTAGTGAAATACATGAAAGCGGAGGATGTTTTAAGTCGCTTTACATTTAAAGGATGAAAATACTTTTTTTCGTTTTGTAGTCTCAGCAATACAGCTGTGTTCTTCACTCCAGGCATAGGGGCTTGTAATGCTTTATCATCATCTCTCTTCTCAGGAGTTTAATGATATAGAGGTTGATTCTGAAACTCCGAGCCAGTGACGTCCTGCATGCGGAGCGAGAGAGGAACTGCTGATAAAGAGACACAAGCTGTCTGCTGTGATGTAGTTAAACTGTTATCGATAGCAAGGAGGAGACATAGATCATTCTGGAGTGTATTTTTGCGCATGCCCGTGTACTCTCTGTGAGCGTAAGGCCGTTCTTCATATTGCTCAGTCTCAATGTCATTTAGCTTCAATGGCAGAGAGGTGTGGCTACAGGCACTGACTTCAATAAAACATTTAATGTTTTATCATTTATGCTGTTTTCACAGTTAACGCCTATGAAAACCAGTGTGGTCAATACAAGACATTTAAAGCTGGATTATATACTTCCTCTCTTTTTTTATTTGGTATCAGTAATATATTTGTAATTCTTTTTAAAATGTTTCATATGCACACAAAGACTGCATTTATTTAATCAAACATACTGTAAAAACAGTAATATTGTAAAATATATATATATTTTTTTCAGATAAAAAAATGACATTCAAGATTCCTTTCAGATATATTTATTATATGTATTTTTCAGAATAGAAAGTTCAAAGGAACAGCGTTTGTATATAAATATATTTTGCCCGTTATTAAGACCATTTCTTCTTGTCTCTTTTGATCTGTTTATTGTTTGCTTGCGTTTTTATTTTATTAAATTTTTTCAACGAAATCTAGTACTGGATATCTTACAGCTATTTTGGCATGCATCCTAAAAACTATTATCATTATTATTGTTGAATTTTTTCAAAAAAAGAGATCTTCTTTAAATAGCACAGATTTCATCTCTGAATAATTATTTTAAATATATTGGACATCTCACAGTGAGCCAGCACAGCGAAAGGTGCTAAACAGGGTTATGTGACTCTGAGCTGAACTGCAGGTTAAAAAGTCACTTCAGCCAGTCTATATCAGCTGACAGGAAATGTCACGCTGGAGGAGGCTGGTCCAGGATCTGATCTACAGCAAATTTCTATCTCATCCACCCCATCCCTTGCCCCCTCTCACCCACTCCCACAACAGCTTAACTGCATGGATTTGCTGCTGAAGTTTGAGCAGTTTGAAATTAAAATGTATTGCTCATTCTCAATGTATTGATTCACACCTTGCTGTGTCAATATTAACTGCAGCTAGTTTTCCAATAAGAAGTAAAGATTTGCGGGATGGGCAGAGTAGGGCTCTCTCTCTCTCTTGCTCTTGTTCATTCTTTTCTCTATTAGATTTGAGTTCACTTGTCACAAGTATAAACACAACACGTTCATTTACAATATCAGCAACAAACGTCACTGAATATGCTTTGTACTGATGGCTATTTCTTATAAGAAGTGTGCTACAGCGTCTCTGCACTTGGCTTTTATCTTTTATTTCTTTATTGTGTTGCAACTCTCTATCCCCGACCCAACTCCACTGTTGTGCAATGCTCATTTGCACATGTAATCCTCAAGCTGTTTACTTCTTTCTCAGTGGTCATTCGCATTCTGCTATGGAAATCTATCACTATCACCACCTCAACATATTTATTTATAATATATATATATATATATATATATATTATATATATTTATTTATATATATATATGTGTGTGTTTGTGTGTTTAAATAGTAATTATCTATTGATACTACTACTTCATCTGCTGAATAAACAATAAACTGACTGACCCTGAACTTGGTAAATTAGGGCAGTGGATATTTAATTTGAATACCTGAAAGGGGAACGGAATGCTAACTTTTGTGCCATGGTTTCTCTTGGGAAGTGTTAATACTTTTTTTTTTTTTGTAGAATTATTGTTTGTCTGAGTAAAATAATATCTGCGTTTAACATGACTTAATTTGTTAAAATTAGCAATATTTTGAAATATTATTGCAGTTTAAAATACTGTTATATTATGTGCTATATAAAATAATGTTTTATTTTTATTATGTTTTATGTGTAACGTATTTCTTTAACGTTTTAAAATATAATACGCTGTAGCAAATATTTCTACTGTCAGTTTGAACTGCTGTGTAAACCTGAAACACCATTTTTCAAACTGTGTCTAAATAAGGACACCTTTTATCTGATGTCAAGTACATAAACTTTATTTGTGCTCACTCAGCAAAGTTCAATTCATCACAGACTATTTTCAGAATAGTATCTCCTTATAAAAATCAGAGATGGCCAAAACGAACATCTACAAATTGTTCCCAAAATTAAGCAAACATAATGAACGGTAAGACATGAAGCGGCAAGATGAAGTTTATGTCACATCCTTCAGCTGAAACAGCTCTATCTCTCTCTCTCACCTCAGAGCAGTGGCCCTGTCAGCCTAATCCTATTCCTCCTCTCATTGTCAATACCCATCTAATTCTACTTTAACAACAGTAATTGTCTGGTAGAGTAGAGGCTATAGATTTGCTTTCCTGATGACTCCTTGACTTTTTTTCCATTGGTAATACTAATAGAATTCCAAATCCTCGCCACTGTGATCGTGTCATGAGTAGGTCAACAGTTATGTCAAGGTCCTATTGGAAACTACACATCTAACATCTTAATTTAGATTTAGCCATCTTTTTTTCCTCCCCTCGCGCTCTCTCCACTATCCCGCTCCCATTCCATCTTTCTTCTTAAACTAGTCATGTATGAGAAATTGCGAGCTAAGGCGCTCGTTCCATTATTACAGAATTCATTTAATTTTGCGACATTCAATTCTTGCATGTGAATTATTTGGCCCGGGCCATTATTGGATGCGTTCCTGTCGGCACTTGAAGGATTAGAGATTTGATTTCCATACAGCTGGCACCTTCTGGGAGGGACCGGGTGACTACCGCTCATTTATTTTTATTTATAGACTTTTGAATTGAATTTCTGATCAATGAGGGAGGACGGTTTGTGCTCGCACACTAAGTTTCAGCTGAAAGAAAGAGCGCAGGAGAGAACTCAGAAGAACACACAATTGATTGTGTCTTCGTGTGGGGCTAGGTTTCGGAGGATGATGTACGCTGTACCGTCCCGATATAGCAGAGGCACGACTAGGCTCATGAGAGTGCAGTTACCTTGTGAGGACTGTGAAGGGCAAGAGGCCGTCCGTCTGTTTGTGACTGGAAATGGTTCACATTGTGTACTGAAAGCACAGTCCTCTGGGAAGCAGAATTTATATTTCTCTATAGAACAAGTCTATTTTAACAAATGACCTAAACCTTACATATTTGTTCAGCTCCTTTGGTACCAGTTTCACAGTGGGTGTTGTAGTTAGTCAGCGCAGAAGTTTTGAAATGACTTATTATGATCCTTAGGGTTAGGATTTTTGTTAATCTGGTTTACAGTAAATACCTAAATTAAATTGCTCCAAGAATTTAATTTTGAGTTGTTGTTTTTTTCTTTTTTCAGTTTTCAAATGTTTAATTTAAGTATATTTTTTCTTGTTTTTCCTAAAATTGCTTAGAAGAAAGTGTGTACAAATGAGATAATTTGTTTACAAAAAGTTTAAAAAGCTTGATTTTGGAGAAACAATATAGGAGATCCTTTTTCCTCTCAGAGATAGCATGTTCCACACTACTACCTGCAGCTGTGAAGTATTTTTCCAGATTCTGTCCATTTCTTCCCTGATTTTGTTCTTCAGTGGCCTATGGCCTTCATCAGTATTATGATCCATCTACTCCCCGCACGGGCCCACCACCTCAACACAAGGCCACGTCCAACCATGTATGGTAACAAGGTCAGTGATGAGAACAGGCTCCACAGACTGGGATTAATTTCCCTTTTTACAGTTGCTTTTTATGGTTGCCTGTCTTTTGTTTCATGTGCTCTGGCGGTGCGGAGCTGTTCTAAGTAGGCAGCACTTCATTAGGTCAGCCTGCAGGCGTGAAGGTTCCACTCATTACTGAACACCGCACCTCCAGCACCCCTGCACTGATGGGGCTTAATGGGATTGAGTTTGGACTTAAGGACCTGATTGAGGCCATTTTCCAATTCCTCAATAATTAATATGGTCAGACATTTTGAAAATATTATTGGTCTTGAGTCAGTGGGCTTAAGGAGGAACTTGTGCTGACCAAGCGATCCCTTTCTCGTTCCTTTTCTGTTAGTCTGTCCGCTTGTATCTTCAAGTATCTCTCGATCAGATGTTAGGAAGAAGAGCGTGCACTCAAACGGGGTGAAAAGGTAAATTAGGTTGTCATGCTAATTTAGTGTCAGGTGACTGTGTAATTGAATGCATAAGGGAGGCAGTGGAGGTAGGCTGAACTTGACCCAGCTAAAACGAGCTGACCTTGAACCCCCCTCCCCCTTCCGTCGCTCCTCGCAGACCCACTTGCACTGGCGGCTGCCGATTCGCACTCGCGCTGCCCTCAAGATCCACGTGCTAGAGGTCAGCAAATTAAGCCAATAAATCTCTCAGCTTCTCCTTGGCTGTAGACATCACTTACATTAAAACGGGCCGTTTGCAAATTTTGACTCTTGTCTAAATGTAAATGCTGCCGGAGTTTCTCAAACGTCCAAGTGAAATTTTCAGTCGCGTTCCCTCGCTGTACTTTGGTGTCATTTTTCGAGGACATCGTTCATGCATAGTCCATGTGTGCGGGCAAACGGTGTTTTGCACATGCAGTACAAACAGTTTTTTGATCGAAGCGGAATGAAAATGGCTTTCTAAAGCTCTTGTCTTGTTTGCATTAGCGCTCGCGCTGGAACAGATCCTTCTCGGAATGTCTTTTAAATAATTCACAACACAATCACACCTGTTTCCCCCCCGATCAAAAGATGGATATCACAGGTCATCCATTCTTCCAGATAAAGGTGACCTCTCCTTTCTCCCTTTAAAAGACCGTCTCAGTTTGGCTTTTACCGAAAGCACCTTTGCTCTTAGGAAAAGACAACTTTTACCTTGTACTCACTCTCATTATGTTTTGCATCCAGGCCCTGGTTGACCTTCTCCTAACTGTGCGGGAGATTTATTGCTTGAAACGCAACTTCTTCTAAGCATGGGGAAACAATGTGCTGCCCGTGTCATTAGGAGAAAGAGAAAAGGAGGAGTGTGTGGAAGGTGTGTGTGCGGGTGTCGAGGTATAGGATTTAATCAGAGACACAATGAGGGGACGGAAAGAAGGAGAGGACATCTAAGGGATAAGGGCACAATGAGATGCCAGAGATTGAAAGTAGCATGGAGTATTCCGGCGTGTGGGCTTATGTGAGACAGAGTGTGTGTGTGTGTGTGTGTGTGTGCGTGCGTACGTGTGACACAGAGACAGAGCACAGAGAATTCATTAGCATGGAAAGGCAAGATAGAAGCCTTTGAAGGACAGCCGCGATCCGTCTGTCTGTGTGTGTGTGAACTGTGGAGAAGCTCCTGAAGATTGTGTTGTCTGCTTTGCTACAAAACAAGAGATCATAAAAATGCTTATGTTACAAAATTATGTTATGCTATCGTTTAGGTTTCTTCACTGCAAAAAGTTTCTGCACACTTTGGTCTCTCTTTGTGTTCTATGAGCATCAGTGAGTGTTCGTGGTCTTTTGTGATAGTTGTGCGTGAGTTCCAGGTTTGTCTTAAGCAGTGATGTATACAGTAAGTACTTTAGTTTCCCAGAATTCTCTGCGCATTTTAGTTCCTCACCACAGTTACTGTAGAATTATGAGATTTTGCCATTTTATTGATATGTACACTACTTTTCAAATGTTTAAGGATGGTGATATATATATATATATATATATATATATACACAACTACACTAACTAGTAATATAATTAATATTGGTGCAATTTAAGATAACTTTTTCATAACTGTAATATTTTGTAAATGTCTTTTTCCACCTTAATGCAGTTTTGCCTAATGCTCAATAATAGTATACATTTAAAAAAAATAAAAATAAATCTTGCTAACTACAAAAGTTTTTAATGGTACTACAGTTAAATGTTGATGTTCGAGGAGGTTAAATATATTAATATATATTAATAATACTAATAACCAATGTAATGTGTTTAAACAGGATTTAATTTTTTTATATTATATTATATATATATGCATATCATATTTTTACTTCACTTTTTTTACCTTACATTATTTACATCATCATCTTTATTTGATTTCACAAATGCTAAACATCTTACAAATTCTGTGATGTGTGTATGAAACATTAGCACAACTACTGTATGTTAAATTTTACACTAATGTTACATTTGAGAAATAGTAAAATGGAAAGTAAACATGTAAAATGTGTAAACTTCGTTATTCGTGATTTAGTATTTTTGCATAAGCATCACATTCCAGAGGTGTCATGCTGCCTTTAACAAATGAACCCGTTTCCTAGGTTAATCTAATACAACATTCATTGCTCTCTGTTACGCTTTTCTTATGTTATGTAACTAGACATTTCAATATGACAATATGAATTGCGCTGTTTTAGAGCTGATGGTTCCTAAGAGTGCTTCAGTACTTGTGATGACAGGCGGTCCGTTTTCAGCACTCGCTGGCTGCTTTCTGTGTCATTGTCTTTAGCTGCGGCACAGAGTGTGGAGATGGATGGAGCCATGTGGGTGAAGCCGCTTCAGTTTCCCCACTGCCGGTGCCTGCCTGTCACGCCAACTCTCACTAGACCAATTAATTATGATGGCCTACTTATGATGTTTAATTGTGATGATTTATAGAGTAAATAAATATATTTGCGAGGACAGCATCTGCTCTGTCGGGATGAAAAGGTGCCGCTTTATTCCTGTTGTAGTTGTTTTTGCTTTGTTTGCTTATTAAAAAAAAAAAGGGGACACGAAGGATATTAATAAAAAATGTAAGTGTGCTTGTTAGGCAAGGAGGAAATGTCAAAATAAAAATTAATATTAAGCTTACAGATCAGTGGCTTGGGATCGGTGGTGTCCTAAGCTGAAGAATGAAAGGTGTATCCGGATGGCACATTTGTTTAAACTGAAAATGGAGGAAAAAGGTGTTTCTAAATGCTTACATAGTGTTTCCTTAAATTATTTAGTATTTATCCCCAAGTAAAAATCGAAAAGTTGCTTTGGATTTAACTTTTTTGTGCTGACATGGTGGTGACAATGCTCGTGTCTCTATTTTGAGAAATATGTTCAGTCTTTGGTATATTTTTGTGTATGTGTGTGTTCATGGAAGCATGAGGCAAGCAGTCCCCCTGGTGAGCAGGGCCAGCCGGGACAGGGGCTTGACCCTTCCTCTGACCCCTCATCATTTTCGTCGGCAGGTGACGCTGGCAATTACAGCCTCGACTACTGGCCGTGTCCGGCTGCTTCTGTAGGGCCGGTGATGAATTGCAAATGGCTGGCACCCACCGCACAACTCCAAACTCAAATAAATCTTCAGCGTGTAATAATGACAGGAGCAGGGAGAAGACTGGCAGCTATAACAAGGCAGCCAGTGTCACCCACTTACGCCAGGCTTTCAAGATCCATCATTACCTGCCAGGCCCCACGCTAAGGTGAGCCAGACATGCAGGCCCAAAAGAAAGATGTGTTGTTTGCAGTAGAGCATCCAGCCAGTCCCATCTGGCATGCTGCAAATGGGATTTTCAGCCCCCCTTCTTTCTACCATCTTCTCAGAGTGGTCTGACTGAAGCTGTCTGTCACCTCAGGTAGGTTTCGGATGTCCAGTCTCAGCGAGAAAGGACCAGCCTGGCTGTGTATGCTGGTTATTCTTAGCATATCAGTGCAATGATGTCATCAAGACTGGGGACTGAAGTAGGCCTAGATACCACTTACTTTTTGGCCTTTTGCCTTGAGCATAGGAGGCAGACAGGAAATGTTGGGGCGAAGGGAGGAAACAAGACCACAAGCCGATCTCAGACTGCTGTAGGAGCAGCACGGCTAGTTCTACAAACATTATGCAAACAAACTTTTATTATTATTATTATTATGTTAAAAAAAACTATATATATATATATATATATATATAGGTATGTATATGTGTGTGTGTATTTTAAAGAATAGTTTATTTCTTTTTTAGTGTCACATGATTCTACATTTCTAATTATAGTATTTATTTATTTGTTAAAAAATGTTTGTGAAAATTTTCTGATAAAAATACTGTATTTAAATAATACATTTTCTGATTAAAACAAAACAATACATATATATATAATTTATTATGCTTTATAATAATTTTATATGGTGGTGACCAAAATAATTAGAGCACTTGTATTTTTAGCAGCTAAAAATCTTTTGCTGTAGCGTATCGGTAGAAAACATCAGTTTACATTACCAAATATTCATTTTGCCACGTCATATACATTACTAACCATTATGAATTAAATGTTTTTAAAAAACAATTTTTGATCAGCCTATGAATACAAAGTAGACAATCTGCCAGTTGTGTTGGCAGTGTTTATTTTTAATTAATCTCTCTCTCTCACACACACACAGCGCTAACTGATCACGAATGCCTGGAGTCAATACTTCCTGTGAGTAATAAACTCTCTGTGAGATGGAGCAGCTTGCTGTAACACTCATGTACATGGCTCATCAGTGACCTGTGAGTCCTGGACCCAGACCCTGTGAATCCCCTCTCCTCTTTGTATTGTGTGTGGTGATAAATCTTTAGCTCCCTGAGAGGTGCTGGACTGATGCAGATGGGTGAGAGGGTGATGAAGCAGGACCTAACCATGGCCCCTCTCTCTCCTCACCCCTCTCTCTCTCTCTCTCTCTCTGGACTCTGATTGCTGTATAAACAGGGGTGTCAGAGCTGCAGATATCACGAAGTGAAATTTAGGCAATTTGTTTCCACCCAGTCAAAGGCTGTTCTGTGGCCTATTTTTGGAGGCCCCTTTGGTGGCCTTACCATACGTTTCCACATAATTTATGGTGGCACTGTAACATATGGACTTTTCATCACTGTCCGGCCCCAAACTCCCTCTTGAATGTTATGTTCTCAGCATTGTTGCTGCTCGCTCTCTCTCTTTCTCTCTCTCTCACACTCACACACGCACACACAAGCTCTCTCTCTGAATCATTTTTTGAACTTGAAGATTTTGTTTTCCTTCTTTCTTAGTTTTGAAGTTTTAAAATTCCTTTTAGTTTTTGTTCAATCCAGGATAATACATAGAGTAGTTTATAAATACATAGTGTATATAATACTTAGTTTTTCATATAATTTCATTAGCAAATTAAATCATACAGAACAAACCAAGGCTAATTATTAGTAGCTATGGGTTTTTCAGTCAGAAATCCAATTACGTAAATACGCACGTTTTCTCTAGCAATGGTTTTGTATATAAGCTTGAAACAACTTTTTTCTTAGATACATTTCTGTTAACTAAACTTTATTTCAGTATTATAATATTTTTTAAATGTCTGCTTAATAAGAAGAGAGCACCTTGAAATACACTGGAAAACCTTCAAGCAATAACATTTTTAGACTAAACAAAATTAAATTACAGTAGATTAAATTTTTCTTTTTTACTTTTTTTTCATGTCCGATGGGGGGGCAAGTTGTCACAATTTCAATTTACAGTACAGCGTATTGTATTTCTATCCATTATTTGTAACTTGATATTTTTGTGTTACATATTGTTATTTTTGTTTCACAAATTATTTTACTTTAGTAATTACTGTTTTATTTTTTTTTTTAAAGCTCCAGCTTCTATTGACAACTTACCTTATAAAGCGCAACAAAGTTTCTGTTATTTGTTGTCAAGATGTTAAGATATATGCTTATACAGAAACTAAAAAATAAATCTTGATATGAATATCCACTAAAGTAAAAAACAGGGAATTTCTAAAAATTTTAAAAACATTTATTTGTATATTTATAAAATTGGTATTGTATAATTAGTACTCCATTGCAAAAATAGAAACTCTGAAGTGGTTTTTAGAAATTACTTTATTTGCTGCAGCCCTATTAATTAAGTAATGTTCTGTATTTTCATCGAATGAGATCCGTTGCTTCATGAATCACATTCTAATGTTACCGTTAAAAATGTACTGTATGTGTTTTCTTAGAGGGGAAAAAAAGAAAGGAGCCTAGCAGCGAAATACACAAACTGCAGCATGTGTTAACACACACTGCTAATTAAGCAGCGGCCGGCATTCGTTAGATTTATCACTGTAACTCTTACTGGTAATTTGCCGCCGTTTACATGGCTGATGTATCTGACGATGGTACGAGAGAGGAGTGATTGATGTGTGACTGGACACTTACCATTCAAGGACTGCATGTTCTGCGTATGTTGAATAAAAACTAGCTTCATACTGGCTGACAGCTGTGGCGTATTTATGTTATCACAACATTTCCTGCCATTACTGAAGCCTCATCGCACTGAATACAAATGACTGATTGTTGCTATAAAATGAGCGAAATGCATTTTTAAGGGAATGTTTCGTTTTTTAAGAAATGCTTTGATAATCTGTATGTCTTCATGTATTTTACTGTATGAGCTAAACTAGCTTTAAAGGCATAAATCACTAAAGTATTTAAAAATATGTGCAGCAATTTTAACTTTGATATATTTTATAATCTGACATGAAAAATAAATACTCCTGTTTCATTGGCTATTTGTTATTTTAAAAAAAAAACCAAAAAAACTATAGCAACCTTAAATAATTTAAATTGTGCTTATTTTGGTTAGTTTCAGTCAAATCATATTCGATGCGTGTGTCTGTGTAAAACACTTATTAGACACATGCTGTAATTCCTCACTGAGACACTTTGAGAGATATTCAGTGTTGCTTAGCTGCGATCTGCTTGTGTTTAGTTAATGGATGAGACGTGTTACTGATGTCTTCCTCTCTGACGTGCTGGAGCCGTAACCTTCACAGACAGCATAGCAGCGTTTTTCTGACTCATCTTCCCTACATTTATAAACATCAGCATCAAAGCTGTGCTTTTTTAAATGACACTGGAAATCCCCAACCCTCAGACGCACACTGACGTGCATGTCTGTTTTTGTCACATGACTGCATTCATATGAGGTCATGACATTGTCACCTCAGCACATGGTCTACTTTTCATTTATATATTTATAGTGAATAAATTGATCATGTGATTCTTTTGAGTTTCATCAACTGAGCAGTTTGCTGACTGTTAAGAATAATTATAAATTGTTTGTTTGACAACTTATTTTAGTGCAATGTATTTTTCATATTCCATTTAATTCATTCCGTTTGTTCTAAGTGGCACAAGAGAATTAATGCAGGATATTTTTTTGTAATATGCTTAAAAACTAATTAAGTAATTACATTATATTACATTAACAATTACCAAACAAATAGTTATTTTTCCCCTAACCAGATTGCATTTATTATTAGATTTAAGCTATTAAGTATACTGTTCAAATTAAAAACAAACAAACAGAAAAATGTATAATAATATTTTTTTAGATTATATTCTGTTTTGTTTTGATGCAGGTGAGTGATTTATCTCCACAGTTAACATTTTATTTTCAATAAATATTTCTACACATTCAGTTTTGGAGACACTTTGCTTTTTGTTATCTCATTCTGACATTGAGATGATTGTGATTGTTTAAAGTCCTCTGCGGCAATGAACTCAATCCCTATTAAAACACATTTTTGAAATACCTCGCAAAAAAACCCAGAGCCTCTGATAAATCTTCCTACTGCGCCGTGCTATTGATTATTTCTGCCAAAAAGCTCCCCTGAGGACCCCCTCTGTGTTTATGCCGCCATTCGTTCACATCAATGTATCTATCCAGTATATTCATGTCGCCGTTCAAAACGGGACTGCTCTGAAATCCACGTCGACCACGCAAGTCCTGTTGTCTTGTGGAAACCGAACTTCAGATCACTTCAAACAACAGCAGCACTTGTACAAATCTAGCTGTGGAGAGTTTAATAAGCTATGTCTGGTTGTTGCATTATTCTTTACTAATTATATGGAGTATAGAAATGTGGATTGGTGCGGTGTGTGTGTGCAATAGCATGTGACAGCCAGGGGCGATTCGGGGGTGGATGTTAGATATTATATTATACCCCACTCAACCTCCCAGCCTCCTGCCCCTCATATTAGCACAGTCTTTTGTTTCAGCCAAGTCAAATACAACAATGTCTTGCTACAGTGAATGAAAAACATAGTGTGTATGATCGCTGGGTTGCTGCTCTGTGACTCATGTTGCCCTCAGTTAGCCAGCAGAGGCCACTCACAGCATATCATACAGATGACAGTGAGACGCTGACTGCGTTCACCAGCACACACACATTCCCACAATCAGACGTTCACACACACACACACACACACATACAGTCATTAACATGCTATGCATACATAAAGCATTTCCTTGAAAAGAGCTCTGCATTGCATTGTAGTTTAATTTTCTTTTCTTTTTTTATCTCAAACTTGCATCCTCATTTTTTTCTGTATGATAACTAATTTAACTATATGATAATTCAAATGTCTTTGTAATTTTCCATTACATTTTTTAAATCATATTTTGTATTTGTAAGTACGCATCTTTGTTCACTTTTTAGCATTTCAGCAAGCTTTCTTGACAGATCCGATGCTGAAAATCATCAGTCAGTTGCTCGTAAAAGCTGAGAAATGATTTATCCATGAAAAAATATTAACTGGAGTCTGGACAATTGATCGGCTGATGATGAATGCGAGGCATGTGGATTACAAGGGAGAGCGGAAAGGCAGTAAATACAGGTGTCGTTTTGCTGAAGTACACCATGTTACGCTGCCATCACACAGCTCTAAAATCACCTAAGAGTGACATGTTATAGATTCATCACATGTGGCTTTTTAGCCTTGTCTTTTTATGCCGTGCTATTGTAGCCCTGTGAATCTTATATGATGCAAATGGAAATTTTTTGTAATTGATTTAAGTTATTGATTTGAATATTTACTTGTATACGGAAAAAAAACTAAAAGTTTATTGATCCAATTCTAAGAATTTTATAATTGTACTAACCATATGTGCTTATGCTTTAAAAACAGAATAGTTCCGGTGGAAAACGCACAGTGCCGGTCTCGTCTCCCAGATCAACTCAGCGGCTCATCCTGTCATACAGAAGCGTGCGGTATGCCGTGATCCGCCTGAGAAATTAAAAAAGGGAAGTGTTTCTGTCAGCCTAAGCCCAGGATTCACGACCCAATCCACCACGGAGGACTAATGAAATCATCCTAATCCTTCCACCTCCCCTCACCCTCCTAATGCACATTCATTCACTATTCTATCTTTACCAGGGGAGAGGGGAGCCGAATCAATATAGTCCACAGCTTTGAAAACCCGTCAGGACAGAGAGAGGAAATAAAGCCTCAGAAATGAAGACACATGTGCTGGTTCCTCATGCTGCGTGCTTTATTCAATTGGCAGTAAGTAAAGGAAATATCTCACTGATGAAGGCGTATAAGGGAATAAACCTAATCGCTCTTCAGCCCTTTTTCTATCTCTCCTTCTCCCTCTCTCTCCCTCTCTCTGAAGGTTGAGGAAATTCCAAGCTTGGGAATGAATATTTTCCTGTAATCGGTCCCTGAGGCTGTGTCATAATTCTGTATACAGTATCACGATAATGACATTCCAATAATCATACGCATCATAAACCCAGGCTCTCGGGTCCGCAGAATGAGGATGATCAGACGCTCTGTGTCATGCAGCTGACCTGTAATGTTACAGTGATGTGATTGGCCATAATCCCACTGTGAATATGTGTTTCATTCACTTTTAAGTATGGTTTCCTACTCATTTTCGGTAATTTAATATTAATAAAAAAAAAAAGCATAAATAAAAAAAGAACACTTATAGTTGAATAAATGTGTATTTCTCTTGTGTAACTAAAAAGAATTAGAGAAAAATATTTATTGTTTCAAATAGGTTTCACGAACACACAGACTAGCAAATAGCTCCGCCCTAAACTCACCCTATTGGTTAAGCCACATTGGCTATTATTGTACTGTATGAGATAAACAAACGCAGAGCAAGTTGCTTACACATTTGAGGCGTAATGCGAATTATTTTGCGCTTTAAGTTGAAATTACAGACTTTGAATTTGTTTTAAACCATTAAAAAACTGTACACATGAATTTTAAATCTACAGATTATTAAGCTTTTATATGTGCGTGTTTATTGCTCGCACAGCTTCAGTCAGCAACACACACATCTTTTCCACTCTGTTACTCCCACTTCTCAAAAGACTACTTTCTTAAACCCACAGGTAGTAAACAACCAATTTTATTCTCAAGAATAGCCTCAGCTTCCATCAACCTCATGTTTATTTTCGAGCAGGGCGAGGGGAGAGAGCCCAGCGCAGAGTGGTATTGTGATATTTTTGCTACGATAAGTCCATAAATAAGATTAATACGGCGTAGAGGAGGTTGTCGGCAGGCCGGGCTAAAGGAAATAAGTTGGCTGTGAACAGAGAATACTGTAAACTGAATGAATCAGTGGGGTCCAGGGCCAGATAATGTGATCATGAGTCCATGTAACTCAGCATGACAATGGGCGCAGGCTTCTCTGCCTCCATGCTTCACTGTTGAGAATGGATTACAGAGCTCCAGTGGCACGCCGTAGACCCATTTTCAACCTGCCACTGAGATAGCAGCCAGATTAAAGTCCACACACGCGCACACACACACATATGTAGCTAGCCAGAACAGAACCAGACCTGAGCACTAACACAGACGTGGACACACGTACTCCGCATGCAGTGATTAGAAGTGAATATATCTTACTGTTAAAGATCTTATGAATTGTTCTGTGTTGCATTTCCTATTGAAACAAGAAGTTCGGAATGACCTACAGAATGACTTGTCTCTTGTTTTAAAATCATTTACTTGCTAGTTACTAGAAAGTGGGGAAATTCGTATATTTTAAAATGCACATATTTGCTAAAAGTGAATTCTGTCAACTGTTAAGGGAACAGTAACATATACGCTAACTTTCAAAGGTTTGGTGTGGGTAGGTTTAGATGTTTTTGAAAGAATCTTATTCTCACTAAGAATTTGATCAGAAAAGCCCTATATGATTAAACAGCATTGATAAAAACAGCAATATTCTTAAACATTACGATTTAATGATTTAATGGCCATTATTTTATAAAATATTATTATTTTTTATTATGAATATTGAAAACATCTGTAAAGGCTTAATTTTTTGGGGGAAACAGTGTATAGAAAGAGAGAGAGCATGATTTTTTTAATGAATAGAAAGTTTAAAAGAATGACATTTATTTGAAAACTATTTTTTTTTTGTTGCCTGTTTCAACTTTATAAAAACTTACAAATACATGTCAGCTCACTTCATGTTAAAATGAGTTGAATTACTTGTGCTTTTAAGTTGATTTAATAAAAGATTTCAAGGCAGCAGTAAATATTTTTCAACAGGAAAACCTGTTTAACATTAGAAATGTTCGATTCATTTAATGCTTCCTTGCTGAAGAAAAGTTTTCATTTCTTAAGAAGAAAAGCCTAAACCTTTCAATAGTAGCATAGAGGACCTTAAAGCTAAAAAAAACAAGGAATAAAAGCAATAAAAAAATCATAGAAGTCTTAAGTTGTCAGGCAAAAATGTGAAAGAGACAGATACCGTCTATACACATATGTACACATTATCAGAATACAACATGCAAATCAATTCATACAACACACTCGCAAGAGTCCGCAGCAGACCAGGGGCACATACCCACAGCACACAATGTGAGAAACACTCACACAAACCCAAAGACTACATCTGACAAGTTTTCATTGGCCTGTTGTATGGATTGGTATATTCACAGAAGTAATCCTTATTACCCACAGTCCTCAGGGACCCATTTACATCGATTTCTCTTCCTCCCTCATTTTTTCTCACTTTTTAATGCTTATTCCATGAATCATTTGCCTTTCCACACTCTCGCCGGCGGATTACACACATTCGCCTCCTCTCTCGTTCTCACAGGGCTCACACGCTCTTTATCCCCACATCGAGTTGCCTCCCGGTGCTTGGCGGCAATTTCAATAAGTTGTGGGTTTGACGCCCTTATTTAAATCACTCAGAGCGGAATGGCACATAACAACAATAACAAATTACTATACAGTCGTCTCTGGTGCAATTAGGTTACAGTATGATTAAATACGAATGCCGTCTGGTTGCCGGTGTGTAATTTGGACCTAGCAGGAGGTTGTGGGAGGCCAATATGATAAGAGTTTGTGTGCATGTGCGTGTTTGTGCTGTCTGCCAGTGGACCACTTCATTACTGGTGTGTGTACACTCGGCACGCGGTGGGAGGGAGATAGCCTCCCTGAGGAAGAGCGCACTGCATCTTCCCCCCGCTGACAGCCCCGCATACATCACCACCCTCCTTCCAGTCAGATGCACTTCTCCCTCCGCACTCTCCCTTTATTATCCATTTATTCCCCTTGCTCTTTCTGTCTCTTTGCTTCTCTCTCCTCGCTCTCTCTCCCTTTCTCTTATCCACCCCCTTTTTGTCACCCCTTTGATTTTTTTCTTTTGCCTTTCTTGCTCAAGAGTCTCATTATTGCTGGGCATCATTAACATTAATAATTATTCTCAACGTTGCCCTTGTGCCATTTTACGCGCAGAGATGGAGCTTTTTTGCAACACCTTCAGTACTAATGTTAAGCAAATTATGGTAGATTATTTTGCCAAAAAAATGTATTCACAATCAATCCATCCAGCAGATTTGGACAAAAAAAGTATCGTCTCATAGATTCATGTTTAACTGTTTCACTTTTCATAAACAGGTTGGTTTCTGCATATTTCTCTCCTGATTCAGATAGGCAATTATTTGAAGTTAAAAATGTCTTAATGATAGATTTGTTTCTTTGAAAACACCCAGCTTTTTGCTCCACAAGATGTTAATTGAAGGACTGGAGTAGTGTGAATTATTTGTGAATTATTACATTTTTGGCAGATGATGAACTCTCATTCTGACTGCACCCATTCCCTACAAAGGATGAAAATCAAAGCCATCTACATCTTGGATGGCCTGAGGGTGAGTACATTCAAGTTTTACTTTTGGGTTCCATTAAATGTTTTTCATTGATTTGCCAAAGCCACTTTTTACCCGAAATTGTTACCTCCTGAGACAATTTTGGACCCTGTTTGTACACTTCATATAATTGAATTAGGTGCTTAGCTGTCTCTTCTCTCTTCAGATAATATGTTCATTTTCAAGTGGATGATGCTCAGAATGCTTAAATTTTTTTTTTTTGCTTAATGTGTTGCACCATCAAGGCAATCGATACCATCATGGCAAATATTGATATCAGATATTTCCCAGACTATGAAGCAGTATCCCATTGAATGCATAGATTACCATGCTTTGTTTTTTTTTTTTTTATTCCACTGCCTTTTTCTTCGCAGTAGCAGCAAGCATGTAATCATGCCAGAGAAGAACTTAATGATATGAAAGAGAATTGATTTTCCACAAAGAGATTCAACTTTGATAAGGTATTAGTATAAGAGAGAAAATGCTGTGAATCTTCATTATGCCACTTTGATATGCACTGGCACCATCATTAATAGAGCAAAAGAAAGACAAATGAATCTTGCAAATAGATTCCCACATTTGAGAAGGAGATAGAATTAGGTGTCTAGTTAAAAGAGCCAGCAGCAAGTTTTAATAACACTATTTCCTTGAAGATAATACTGACATTAGACAAAAGTGGAGATACAGAGAAAGTTCATTGTGCTGTATTAAAGACAGATGAGGTTTGAGTTGCTTGGGCTCAGTTTTGACTATATTATTAATGCAGAGCAAACAGAAGAGAGAGAAAATGGTTTGAAAGCTCCAGATGAAATCTGCTGACTTGACTATTCATTTTCAAGAGTATTACGGAAATATGAGTTTGAGGATCATGGGATGCTGACTTTACTGGGTGATCTTTTCTTTTTCTTTCACTTGAAACTCAAAAATCAGAGAAACAGGAGGCATACTGTTAGTAAAAGTGTTGGCGACAATAATAAATTCAGTTAGTGCATCATGCTTGAAAATGTTCTATTAGTTCTGAAATATAAACTTTTATTTTAAATCAGTTTTTATGTGACACATTGGGATATATTGCATTACTATATATCCGTTTTGCTACATGAATTAGGCATGTGTTGTATTTATGTGTGAGTGTGGCCATGAGAAGTGCTCATTAAAAACTGCCAGCAGGTACACGTAAAACCTCTCTCCTTTTACTTTTTCCTCTTCTCATCCCCCTCTCCCTTCATCTCCGTCAGCATCATAGTCTGCTCTCTTTTTCTCTGTAGGGTTGGTCACCCTTGTTGATCCTGTCCTGGCTGAGCAGTCTTTGAACTGAATTGTGTGACTGTCAATCATAAAATATACTGTCCTCAACGAAAACAGCACTGGGGCAAAATGCTGATGGTGCTCGGATGCCTGGGAAATAACTGGCTTTGGGGTGCAATTACAGTAGGACGACCTCAAATCAGGTAAATCGACCAATTAAAAGCATTAATTAAATGTATTTATCCTATAAAGAAGTAACTGAATTTTACTTTCATTCAGATACATGTAACTTTTTGTTTTTCACTGATATAGTAGAACCTCCCATACGATCGATTTGCTTTTCCACAATGAAGTAAACCACAATGACCCCAAACCTGTGTAAAGTGTGGAATTCCTTATACTGCATGACTTATGCTCATATGAAGGTAAGACAAGTGCTAGTCATTGAGGGATTGTTTCATTTACAACTCTGAGGTCTTTCCTGATGTTCATCAGTGGATACAAATCACTGCCTTTTATCACTCTGGCCCAACATAGCAAATTATTCAGCTGTTATTTATCTTCAAGAGCTACTTGATGTAGCTCACCCTTTACAATCATTGCTTCATCATCTGTTAATAAGGGTTTATTTCATTTGTTTGACACAAAAACGAAAAGAGGTGAGACAAATTTTGTTGATGACAGATCATTTCATAATAGAAATGTCTGAATGTCTGTTATTGAAATTTATTTGAAGACAGATCTTGGCTGCAGATTTTGTGCTGAGTTTATTTTAAAAAGTGGAATTTGCAAAAACCTTTTAAATCTTTCATTTCTAGCAACTTTTTTTGCATAGGTTTACACTTTTTTTTTACCAGTATCCCCATAATATAATGATAATGCACTTACTTGATTCTAATATGTATGTGTGTGTATATATATATATACAGTATGGTGTTATGTTTTGTGTTTAAGTTTTAATACAAGCTTAACATGCAGGTGTATTTCTTACATCAAGGAATATGTACAGTATTTAAACCTTGTTTAAAACTAAAATTATTGTCATTACTACATCAGTTATCCAAAAAAAAAATCAAATTTCACGCAGTAATTGTTAGTAAATTGCACAAGTAATATAAAGAAACATACAAACAAAAAAAAACTCCACAGTGAATTAAATCTAGAAAGCATTTAATAGTATTTCCTTGTAACACATACTCCAATAATCTTTGCTTTATTTACAAAAAAAAAACAAATTTTTTATAGTGTAGGATTCAGTTAGACTGCGAAGGCCAATGAATGTCAGCCTATAATCAATCAAAATATAAATTTGTAGTGTTTGAGGTTGCTGTAATTTTTGAGGTGATGACTGGCAGCTGTTGTGAGCTAATGGCTCATTCGTGGTGACATTTGTTGTGTTACACACAACAAGGGCTTGAGTAACACAATCGAGGGTTCGATGCTTACAGTGCGGTGCCAGTCGTGGCCTAATGAAGATTAATGCACTGAAGCTCAGACAACAGGCGAAAGAAAGAAACTTTGCTCTGTTAGTCTGAGCGTGTCTGCAGGGCCGCCCCTCTCCCACCAGCTACACCGATGAAACTAGACAACTGTCACACCGCGACACGTCACGCTCCTGACACAGACTGCTCACTGTCACATGACAGCTTTTTCACACACTCTATCATTCTGTTGTTCTATCGTGCAGCACGCACACAGCGTTGCTTTTCAGTTTCTCCAATGTCTTTTTTTTCGATGTGTCCTCTTAAGCCGAGGCCAAGACTTACATCTTGCAGATGTCTTCAGCAATTTCCCCCCGCGCCGATTTGGCCACGGGTTATCATCCTCTTGCACTTTTCTTTTCTTCTAAATGCTGTTTTGTCTTCCTTGGCAAGTTTGTTTATCTGGTTTTGGCAAGCTCTACTGTGTCGACTTGGCAATGTTGAAAATTGCAAGGGGAAAAACACCTCAAGAGGACGCATGTAATATCGCATGTGACGGCGCCTTTTGCGGCCACTTAGCTTACTAGCGCGAGCGCCCGGTCCTCTCCTCTCCTGACTCTGTGCTGTGCACTTGCAGTTTCCCCTGTGGGGCGGTGATGGCTTGTGACAGTGGGTGCTGCTGGCTTGTGATTGCGGAGGGAGAGTCGAGGAAGGGGGCAAAGAGAGATAGGGTTCTCGGCCCCCCTTATGTTATGACACTGCCAGGGCCCCCTGCGCTGGCACTACAGCTGATGCTCTGTCCGGCTCCATCCCCGTCTGCTTGATGCTGAGTGGTCTTGCCAAATGCCAGGAACCATAGTCACATCTGCCCGTTTCGGGCGGCCTGGTGGCGGCAGGCCGCCTTCGGGTTGGTGCGGGCCGGGAGGTATGTGCTAGCTGCTGTTGCTGATCCACTGACTGACAAGAGAGAGAGAAACGGAGAAAGAGAGTACCTGTTGTCTACACTTCACTCTTGATCGCTGTTGACACATATAGCTGTCACCACTGCATCAGACGCCAGGCTCTCGGGCTATGCAGACTTTTTTTTTCAAAAGCAGATATCTCATGTGAGGTGTCTCTGCCCCGTTCAGATGCTCTGGCTTGCAGCATGAGGTTAACAAACTGGAAGATATGCAGAGAGAAAAAGGCTACCAGGAGCCAGATGTGTTTGCGTATCACTTAAAAAAATTATTAATTGGATGAACTCCATCCAATAAATATGTGTAGCCCCAACTCATAAAAACAAATGAATGCGATGACATTTAATTGAGTTAGGTCAATTCAGTTTGATCAAATATATTTTTAATGAAATTGATATATTCTGTGCTTGTTGAACTCAAACTAAAACATTTAACCAGAAAATAAATTAATAGCAAGACATCCTTCTACACTGAAAAAAATGAGGTGTTTAATAAATTAACTTTAGGCTTTAGCCAACTTGTTATGCATAACATACGATGGTCTTGCTACATCCATGGCATGCTCGAAGTATTTTTAATATTATTATTATTATTAAAACTATTTTGTTCATGTTAGCAGGTCCCCAAGCACATGCTCTACTCCTTACCACAATGGTAACCCCCAACAGCACATAGCAGAAGGTCTGTTAAATACAAACATCATCAAAAAGTCTCAATTTTATCATCTTAATAAAAAACGCCTAAAATAATTTTTTTATTTCAAAATGTACTATCTTTATCCAGCCCTGTGCAAAGCATGATGGGAAGGGGAAATCTACTTCCTGGTTGCAAAAAGTAAAATAATTTATGTTCTTTCAAAAAGAAAATATTGAGTTGAAACAAAACAGAACTGTTTCAATTCAGTTTAACACAATGCAGTTGTTTAAATAGGGAACCAAACATAATGGTGTTAAATATTATTATATATTTCTTTAATTATATGAGCGGATGTGTGTTTTTTTGTTATAGGGAGATTTCAATAAATGCGCTGTTCAATCAGCATCTACAGTACACAACCTGGCCTAATTGTTAGAGCATGTGATTCTTTGTTAAAATAGAGTTCACATGCACCTCTTAGGAAAACCTTATTTTCCTAATAAATATAATCCTCATATAGTTTGAACATTTTTGTCACTATACAAAATGTAGTTGAAATGTATTTGAATAAATACCTTTGGTAATACTTGATATGAAAAAGTTCAATTTGTTCATTTTAGGTAAAGAATTTGGTATGAAGTATGTTTTGCAGAATGTATGCAGTTAGGTTAATGTTCATTTATTTATACAAATATATACAAATAAATATACTATATTCTCTTTCGTTAAGGATTATACATGATTTATCAGCTAAAATAAATATGTATGGAACAAATTTAAAAATTGAAAAAATTTACATATTAGTATTTATAGAAATTAAATTTGGACTTATTTAAAAAAAATATTTATTGTTATGTCCTGTTAACTATTGCATTATCTAATTGAATCTCATTGTTAAATGATCCGCTGATGATACTGTAAAACATCAGTTTAATGACAGCATGTTGCTTTGTTTTTTTGCGGCAGTTTACACTACCAAAAAATTTTAAATCCTTAAATACATCAAATTTAGCCAATAGAATAACAGCACTTGACTGAGCCTAACGAAATTGTGCATCGTCACAAAAAATAGCTATGATGTCACTTTTGGGTTAAAGTAGGAGCTGTGGTGCTAATGTGAGAGATACATTCATTATAGCATCTTCATATCCATATTTCAATATATAGGCAATTATAGACAAATAATGTATCTCAAGTACCTTCTCCATCAGAATAAATAAATAAAAATGTATATATTTAAAATAAATAAATAACTTAAAATAATAATAACCTGAGGTTTGTCACCTTACCTCCAGGGCTGTCTTCACTTCCTTGCTTTAAAATGAACTGCGTGAGCTGCACCTATGCAGTGAATGTGAAGGAATTGAACTCATGCACCTCTCGCTCCCCAACTTGAAGGGCTGAATATTCTGCTTAATGGAACTTGAATTACATGTTTTCACCAGGGGAGTGCAAGAATAGAGGGAGAGGGGATAGGTGAGAGAGAGGGAGGTCAGACTGTTTAGGTTTTCACACTGGCACTGGCTTTTATGATAAATACATTGAGGTGCGCTGTGACTCTCCATTAGGACATTAGAGTCAGAGCGCACAGAGGTGATTAAAGGCCTCACCTTGTTTGTGTGTGTGTGAAGGGATGAGGGGTGTGGTTTGGTGTGTTTGTCATGATGCCATGTGAATCTAAGTTCAGTGTCAATTTGAGCTATAGTGGAAAGAGAACATAAACAGAGAAAATAACAAAAGAAACAGACACTAGTATGTAATATCATTCAGTTACGTAATTAATTAATTTGAATTACTAATACTGAACACTCTAATTACTAATATTGAAAAAAATATGTTATTGTATTTTATTAAAACACAATATCATGAAATTAAATGCTTTTTATGTGCATATTTAGAAAAAAACTCCACCTTAAAACAACACTGGTCTCTCTTTCCTTAGCAACTGTTGCCACCTGCTATTTGCACAGAAAACAGTTTGCATTGTTTAACCTTTAATTACTTTTTTCTTTTTTTTTACTTTGGAGGGTCTGCATTTTTGGATAGATTTAAAATACCTAAAGTTTAAGTAAATTGTTGTTGCCAGGTCTTGCATAATAGTGACAGAAGTACCCAGAGAGAATAAACACTTACTGAGGATGCCTTTATTTGATCAAAAATGACCAAAAAGTGACCATGTCATAGTGTAGTTTTATAGTTATGCTCATTTCTAGCATGTTATTTTCTTTTTTCTATTTTGCCTGGTGCTAAAAGCATCTTTTTACAAATTAATGTCATGCCAGACAAGCTTTTATTACTGTTAGGGGCAAATGAGCTTTGTGCTCATTCATGAACTGTGTGTGTATGTGTGTGTTAAGGGTGGAGGGTCCACAACAGGTAAATTTATACCACTTGTCTCCCATCTAACATCTCCTGAGCCAGGCCCTTTACCGCAGTGAGCCCCTGACAGCCTGATAGTTTTGGAGTTTCTATTAGGCATATTGCATGGTTGAGGGCGTCCAAAGATTGGTTACATTTTGTTCTGACGGCATTAGCGCTCTTCATATGGCCCATCAGCGCCTGTCGACTTGCTGTGGTGATCTATGATTCTCCCATCACACTCATATAAATCACACACTAAAAGCATTTTCCCTTCCATATTCTCCCCCGTCAAATTTATAATGTTATAAAAAAAGAAAGAAAAGAAAAATTACTCATTGACGAGTTCCTCACTCCTCCCCATCCCTTCCTCACTACGTCGCAATAAAATACAGCGTACTTTCAAATTACACCATTCCCTTATCACCGCCGTGTTAATGATCAGTATTTTGAGAGTTTAAAATCTGAATTGTGTGCTGAATTGTTTGTGATCGCTCACAGAAAGTCTGGTCTGACCCTGGGGTGTTGGAAAGCATCCTAATTACCGACGCCGCGCCGCTTGACCACAAACAATTGGATGTACAGCCCAGCGCCATTTATGTGTCTCAGTCACTAAATGCAAATCATGGAGGCACTCAAGTGTAACGCCTTTCAAATCCTATCGCCGCTCCTTTCTACCCTCTCATCTGAGCGCGCTCGCTCAGCGTTCAAGACGAGAGCTTCAGTCTTGGTTGACTTGTTTGTTATTACTTGGCAGTCTTGAAAATTAGCAATCTTCCCCATTCAAAATAAATGTCGCCATTGTTTATTAACATGCTCTTTTTCATACGAAATATCGATGCTGAACTCTCACTTTTAGTCCATTTGTTTTAAACTAAGAAGTTGTTGTTTGAACCTCAGCATATCTTTAAGAGATCATAGATGTTGTGGCATAGATGTAATTGGATTGACGATTGTAGGTACACCTTCAACTATTGAACTAGGGTTTAACATGTTTGCCTGTTTGATCCACCGAAAATCCTACTGTTGTGGATTTTTTTTTTTTTTAAGTCACATTTTGCTAACCTAATCCAGCCTTAATTTAATGAATAAATTATGAAAATCCATATTATTAAATTATTTCATTTGATGGAGTAAATAGTATAATAGTGCTTAAATTGAATAGCTTTTTTTTATTGATATATTATGCTACTATGCTATTATTTTTTTTTTTTGTGCAAATACAAGAATTGTATTATTTTTATTTTATAATAGTAAGACGTGATTTAATCTGCACGTTTTTAGATGGACTTAATTTAATGATTTTATTGCATGTAATTCTTTATATATGAAGTGTTATCTCATTAGTTTTTGTAGGTATACTTTTTTTTTTGATTCAAAGACATATGTATGCAAAATATAAACAATTAAATTTTTATATTACAGATATGAAAGGATATAACTGTTTTGAATTTTAAAACACAGTTTATTCCTGTGATGGCACAGCTGATTTGATGCTTAAGAAACATTTCTTATTATCCCTGAAAACAGCCATGCTTTAGTAGAAACCTTGTGAAAACAGTAATACAGTTTTTCCCATGATTCCTTAATTATTAGAAAGAACAAAATAACTGCTTTCATTAGACATAGATTTTTGTAGTGCATTGTTGAACTAAATCTGGATTCCAATGAAATCTGTAGCACAATGTGTTGGAATCCAGATGATGATAGTGGACTGTTAGAAATTACCACATACATAGGTGGCCTTGTGACCTTTGGCCATCTCTGATTGCTGCTCAGCTGGTGCAGATACAGGAGCATTTTTAGACATGCCGCAAATGGTACACCCCAAGCTTTGGACATATACTGAGCCCTAAGATCAAGATCAGATTGGACCCCATGAGTTCTGGCGATTGCCCTCTGAGATTGACCAGACAAGGACATTCTTTGCCTACCAGCACTAGGGTATGTTCTAGCATGCTGTGTTATCTTCACCAATCGCCCCGAATACAAAGCTTTATCAAAGGGGGTCTTGACTAGATGGCCTGACCCCTCTCCAGAGCTCAGGGGCAGCTACAGAATGGCTGCTGAGAGGCTAAAGAGCTGATTAACTTCCTCTGCAGGCAGGAAGTGCCCTGCAAAACAAGGAGAAGACACAACAGGAAGTCAGAGAAAAGTTTTACCCTGAGGGATTCAAGGAGAAGAAAAGCATTTAAGATGCGAGAAGATTACAAGAACCCTTTCCACTGGACAAATTAGAAATGTGAGGTTAACAAATAAAATAAAATGTTATGGCTGATGTCACACTTTAATGCATCTGTCAGGGGGCACCTTGAATAATAACACATTTTGTTGTGGTCACTCCTCCACTGCTAAACTTTTTTATCTACATGAACTCTCCAATTCATTTTGAGCTTCAGTCTGTGTGCTGCCTCGTAAAATCAGTCATACACTCTTAACAAAAAAGGTGCTTCATGAAGCTACAGAAGAACCTTTTTTGTCTAAATGGTTCCATATAGAACCTTTAACATCTGAAGAACCTCTCTGCTTCTTTGGTGGTGAAAGAAGGTTCCTCAGATGAAAAACCGGTAAGAAAGAGATGGTTCTTGAAAGAACCTTTGACTTAATGGTGATGAGAAGAGAAAAATATTTTTTCTTTTGCATACAAAAAAGTTTTTTAGGAAGTTCATTGAACCACTGATATCTCATTGACTATTTTATGGAGATGTACTAAAACAGTGCTATAAGCCTCTAATATATGCTATAAAAGAGGACCTGTATTCCTCACAAGCTATAGTGGATGCTGCTATGCAATCTGGGTGATCTGATCCGAATTTGAAACATGATCGCAGCCTGTACCGAACACCATTAGATGAATTAAAGGACTTACAGTGCTTTAGCTTTCATTTGAGATTATCCCTTCACTATCCGTTCTGTCTCCTTTTCTCTTGCCAACCTGTTTTTGCCATTTATAGTTTCATATCAGTGACCTTATATGCCAGACAGAAATGCTGCACTGATACATAATTGTATTCTAGAATAGCATACAGTATATGTACAGTATGTCATTGCTTATTTTTTGCAGGAATACTGTAGACATAGACGCGCACACACATTTGTGTGTGATACTGAAAGGGTGACTTGGCTTCAGCTACTCATCTTTAAATATTAGGAGCGAGAGAAGCCAGGCACCAGATGTCGGGCTTCTAAAGTCAGTCTTGCAATATGGCACCCAGCACACAGGTGTGCGGAGGGAGAATCACAGCCTCATCTCCCATTATTTACTGCTATTAATCACAGTGTCACTCATAGAGCCTGATCAGGAAAAACAGGCTTTAATTAGCTGTGTTTAAACCATGACAATGTCCACTTACTGTATGTCAGCATATTTATATATTATTTTCTCCACCCATCCCCCTATTGACTGTTATTCTGAATATAGTCTGCAAATGCAATTTCCGAAAACTTTGAATTTGTTTTTGTGGTTTTTCGGGGGGTTTTGTAGTATTTTATTGGTTATATTACCTATATGTAGAGATATACAGGGAAGTGACATGACAAAAATAGCTACAATTTTAAATAGATTCGAATTTTTTTAAATAAATGAAATATATATGTTGAAGTACTTTTTTTTTTTTAATCTTGCTATTCAAGTGTAGTACAGTATGTCAACATGCAGACGTGGTACTATCCTTACCTTGTTAATCTGGGGTCAGTGCACACAACCCTTATTCTAACTACCAACAGATGAAACACTACAAAATTAATGACTGTAGGTCACTAATGGCTTCATTTAGTAGCAGTGATAAGTGGCACGAAATGATCAGCAAAAATCAGTATTGATCCGAGAGTTTATGAGCACTCAACAAAATGAAATAATACAGTTAATACCAACTGTCCTGTGGTATTCAGTCAGATCATCTGTTATGATAAGATTAAAACAGAGAGCCGGCACCAAGTAGTGTTGACAATGTGATATTTTAAAAATGTTCTTACAGCTACAAAAAGCACATGCATAGGATGTTAGAAGGACAACTGTAAGAATTAGCCTGGGGAGGTTTGGCATTCTGGCGTAACTTGAGCTTTTAACAACTCATTTATTTTACTGATTTGCTGTAACTGATATGCAACTAACAACTGGACCATGAAAAGTCCTGCTGGTGCCCAGCACAGTCAAGCCTCATTGACTCCACACACCTGACATATAGAATAGCAGATTTCCCTTGCCTCTCACCTCAACCTGGGTTTCACTCGAAAGCACTTTACATCAGCGTTACACCTTAACACAGATTTCTGTGCATTCAGTTAATCAGCATTGGCATCACTTGAACGTACTGTAGTTTTTGGGTTAATTATAATGCATGGGAAAGTAGCACAGTGGCTTGTATCCAAGTTATATTTAAAAATAACTGAGCTGAATCTAAACCCTAATTGAAGTACATAATGAAACCTCTTTGTGAGGTCACAGACAGATTTTGAACTAAAATATCATGCATATGGGTGTTTGTGTGATGTGAAGCAAACATTCATGTACTAAAGGTGTTTTAATGATAAAACACTATACAGTCTCAGATTTTATTTATTCATTTATTTATTTATTGTAGTATTTTGATAGTGTTGACCAAAGTGTTTATTTTTTCAAAATGCACAAATATAACCATTCATATAACAATTATTACAAATTAATCTGCTCTCTATAATTTTCATGTTGTTATTACACAACAAAAAAATGTGTAGGATTTACTTTGAAAAAAAACCCCACAATTATTTATTAATTATCAAGTTATTGATTTATTTAATATTTTTGGTGGGTTGAGGTTTCAAATTGTTCATTTCCGTGTTTTTGTGAATATCTTGGTGGGGAAAAAAACTAAATGTCCCTTTTAGAATACTGTTGTTAGTGACATTGGACATATAGGAATCCTTTCATTTGTTATCCTGAGTCTCCTAGTGCCTCATTTATTCATTAGCACAGGTACTCGGGGTAAACCGCATGATTATTCATTAGTAAAGGTATGGGGTAAACGGCGTGATTGCCTTTAATTACTGTGCCAACGCAAACACCACTGGATAAATGAATGAACAATTAAGGACGCAGGAGTCAATACTCAGTGACAAAGGCCTCCAGCTCTGAGAGCCAACCCTTCTTGTTTAGCTTAGTTATCCTATCCTGTTTTCTCTCTCTCTGTCGTACTCGCTCTCTTTTGTCCTGCCGTTGGTAATTGTCTACACAGCAGTGACAGATGTGCAATATCGCCACCTCTTCAGGAAAAAAATTCACAGTTTGTCCGGTATGTCAGTTCCCTCTTTTTAGTGCTCCAGAGGCCCTGCCCCCATTACGGCTGATTTAAAAATGGAGAAAGCACAGGAAGCAGATACCGGTGAGCCCCGAGAGCGCTAGTTAGCATGGGCCCTAATCTGCATTCCGCCATTCACTTACAGCAAAGAAATTGTGGCAGGCCCCTCTGGCTGGGTAGATGAGTGGGGGAATGACAGTGCCTTGATTTGTTGAGAGAGAGAATAAATGGGTTTTTCTAAAGCTGAGGAAATATCGCCATTACCAGCCAATTTATGTCTTTTTATCTGTTCTTCAAACATGTCACTTTTGGTACTCTGGCATGGTAATTGCACAGCGTCCAAAAGAAAAGTAGGGGGTGGGCGACATAGTGAGAGGGAGAGAGAGAGAGAACGAGTTCAGATGGGCTTCAAAATCCTCTAATCCTGATAAATACCCATTTATGATACTCCCGGCTGATAGACTCATTTTAATTTTGAGTAGCCACACTCGGAGTAAATAGGATACAGAATTGGATTCCAGAGATTATGATTATCTTAAAAGCAAATCACAATTTGCTTATTTATTGCCCTCTGTCTGATTATTTGGAGCCAAAAGGGTCATTCTTATTGGCTGAAAAACAACTCCGAAACGAGAATACGCAAACCTACTCGATGGTGCGTTTTTATGTCCCTAAACATAATTGCTTTAATTTTACAAAGGTTTCACGAGCATATTGGGGTAATGAGTTGTACTAAAAGAGCTAACTGTCTCTAATAGTATTTACAGTCTCCCTGTGTATCGATTGGACAGCACATGAGTTCGTGCCCTTGGCAGAAGCTCTTATTGATGTCCCAGTTTGTCTTGGGGTTGAATGCGCTCTAACATGTTATAGATAAAACTCAAATGCTGAGGGCAGTGCATTAACATGAGGTTATAGCTTCAAATTGCACTGTCACATTATGAAACGATACAAAGGACAAAGACGCGTTCTTGAGACATGTTTAGCTCATCAGTTGTTAGCCTCGCTGAGCCATGTAATGCTTTACGGATGTGATGAAACCACGGACTGAATTAACTGTTATTAGGGCTGCACTTCACTTGTTATGCACTGTGATTTTATTAGTAATCACAGGTATTTGTTTTACACAAAGGTTAGTTCTAGCATAAATTGATAAATTAGATATAATGGATAATTTATATATACTGTATATATACACACACAAACACACACATTTGAATAGACACTAAAGCATGCATTAGTAACAGATTAATAGCCTTTAAAATGTTAACATTTCATATTTAAGACTCTTTCTGATTTCCTTTTAGCTTTTGGAATACTGTAACTGATTCATTCTGTTCTTTGGATTTTGGATATATATATATATATATATATATATATTATTATTATTATTTTTTTAAATAAGTATTTTTGCCATTAGAAAAGAAACACACACACAGAGAATTATCACAAACATTGTAGACAATTTTATTTGTGTGTTAATTAAATTGTAAAACCATATGACCAAAACTAATTTTATGCGTCATGGGCAGAAAAGTGCCCAAATCCTTAGTCAAAAGAGTCAGTGACATTAAGGGCCAGATTTACAAACAGCTTGTGCCAGCGCAAACTGTCTTTTGGCATTAAAATAGCACTGTCGAGATTACTAAAGGCGTGCAGTGAAGAATTAGCGCTGAAAAGACATTGACACAGTTATTTTTGTGCCTTATTGGATATGCATTTGTAGGAGTTTACCTTTCAGACCCAAAATTTATGGTAGGGGAGTATTAAAATTAATCACAAAACATGATTTACGCTTGTCCTCATCAAATAACTTTGCGCCATAATTAGCGTCTAAAAAAGAAGGCAAACCTATTTTGCACCTGTGTTGTAAGTAGATCACTCTGCTTATTTGCGATCTAATTTGTGCTGTACTTGGTATATTGCGTTGGTTGATATATAAATGAAGTGTTGAGTCTGCGTTGTTTCATTTGTGCATGTTCAGTAAATCACTCCATTGGTGCTGTCTTGGAATTGCGGTCTTGTGCTAATTTCCCTGTTTTGCAAATCTTTCCCCAAAAGTCATTGGCTTTCATATGACTTGTGACCAATTGCAGCTCACCAAATTTATATTTTTTTAAATTGCAGCATATTTTTGTCAAGTCATCTGTTTTTATATACATATATAAACGTGCACCCACACACAAAACGATTTTGACAAAAAACAAGGTTGTACATGTGTGAATACTTCCACAAGTATATTTCAGAGTACTGTATAAATCCAAAGTGGAAGTGCATACAAATATAAATGAGAACAGGCTGTGGCATGAAGGTAAATGTACACACCTGACCTCATACTACGTAAGATGTACTTAAATCATCTTTTAAGACTGCTAAAACATGGGATTCACTTTACATTCTGTAGGGTATTGACGTCTGATCCACAAGGAGCTCGGCGGAAGGGTGCTTGAAGGTCGCAGTAATGTGCATTTCAGAATTCTAGACTTTTCTCAAAGAGCAGAGAGAAAATGCTGTGGATTTATCTTACTTGAATTGTGTGAATTTTTACCAGCCAGAACTCTTTGTCGGATTGGGATAGAGTTCTGTGTTAATGTGTCTTTTGTCTTACGGCTCCTTCAGCTCTCATTTGCATTCGGCCAGGGTTATTACAAGCGCACAACAGCCCGATTCATCATTTCCCAGAAAGCCTGTGTTCCAAAAGTCGCAGACGAGTATTAAGTGCTGATGGCCTTGCGATGAATTTCATCTTAGCCACGGCAAAGACAATTTCACCCTCCTCATGTGTTCTGCGGAGCTCAAAAAGGCAGAGCTTTCAAAGTAGCTAAATGTGATTGACCCTGTTACATTGAATCCACAGCGAGCATATTCTGTCACAATACGAGAAACAATACGTCAGTGTGAGGACCTAGTGAGATTAGCGAAAGTTTCACCGAGCGAAGCCTGCGTAAAGCACGTCTCCGCTCGGCCAAATCCTGTTAGCGGACTTGTACTCATCGCGCTCACGTATTGCCCATAGACTGCGCTATTCAAACAGGAACACTGGAAATTAATTTGAACTATCAGCTCAAAGTTTAAACTATTAAACTTCTTCTGTGCAGGCATTGTGGGTAAGCTGCAGTCAGTGAAAAGGTAGATATTTTCCTTTTCCCTTTTTTTAATTTAAGCTTTTAACATCATTAATTAGAGTCATTGTAATGAAGAAGTGATCTATTGTCACTCCGTCTCGTTGTCTGGCATGCTAATGAGATCTGCTGGCGTGTTGTAAGCGGATGCTAGGCTATCCGGAGGAGATGACGCTTGACATTGAACAGGATTAGAATCGCAGTCACTGGATTCTTGACAAGTTTGATC
Organism: Enteromius paludinosus; assembly: GCA_032361165.1. Taxonomy (NCBI): domain Eukaryota; kingdom Metazoa; phylum Chordata; class Actinopteri; order Cypriniformes; family Cyprinidae; genus Enteromius; species Enteromius paludinosus. The sequence continues at coordinate 11,430,072 of JAUMHQ010000078.1, read as the reverse complement.
GTTAGATTGATGGGTTTTTATTGATTTATGGAAAATATTAGGATATTTTTTTGTTATCAGTGGTGTGTTAGTGTTTTGCAGAAAATGTTTTATTCATCCATACAACCCTACACATTCAGTCTTTGACCATTCCTTTGCATGTTGTTGTGTTTTAAGCATCTTGCCATGATTCTTTTGTGAGACAAGTTAAAAATAATAATGAAAAAATATAAAATAATACATTCACTCACATGTGTTTTTAGCTTTTACTAGACTACAAATAAATTAATGAATCAAAGCAGTATTACAGTAGGTTATATATTCACACTTGGCGTCTTTTTTGAAGCTGCCAGCATCTGTTTTACATTAGAATCCTATGGAGTAAACCGTGTTTTCAAAAAAATCCTCAGGACCAGTGACCAAGCGAGTATCGAGATCTGTCATTTCCATAACAAGCAGCAAAAATGGAGAAGCTGCCGACAGATAAACTGATCGTACTAGTCTATATAATATAATAACATGCCGCAAACTGTGCATCATCTACCTGGAGCTCCTGGACTAAATTGTTGTAAGCACAGTACCGGTTCCTTCACGTGTAATGTCGTGCACCCACAGCCGCTGTGTGAATCATCATTTTCTTCCCTGTTAAGTTTAAAAGCCAACACAAGAGCCAACTTTTTACAATTTATTGACATTTCTGTAGCACACCGCACTAGGCTACGGTACTGTTGTAGCTGTTGCTTGTGTGAACACGGCCTTACTTAAACATATATTCTTTAAAGTGATAGTTTACCCAAGCTAAAATATATGATCTAATATTTGAGTAATAATTTAAATGTTTCACTTGATCTTTGATACAAATATTTATATATTATAATAAGAGATTTTCCTAGGGCTGTAATGATACACGATATGAAACCGAAATCGCGAAACTCAGATCCACGATCCTGTGTGTGATAAGGGAGCATCGCGACACACCCCGTGACTACCTTGAATTGAGCGTAGATGACATTTCATGCGCGCGAGTGCTTGAATTGCGCACGGTTTTGAAATGAGCTTGCGGCTCCCGTTTCTTTGCGTGTTGATCTGTTTTCCTCTGGCGTATGTGATTTAACGCGCGCGCCAGCATCAGTGGTGCGCTCGCGTATTACTGGCATAGA
>JAUMHQ010000078.1:11418759-11428833 GCA_032361165.1 Enteromius paludinosus | reverse complement strand
CTAAGCTACATACCTTCTGTGTACATATCAGAGAACAATTTCAAATATTCTCTCAATGCATTCTATGGCACCTTTAAAAATGTTTTTTTCCTTCCACCCCCCACGAAAAAAAATAGTGATACGAATTGAATCGTGGGTTTTGTGTATCGTTACAGCCCTAGATTTTACCCATTAAAAGTCCATGCAACTGAAACTTTATCTGTTCAAAAAGTCCACATAGAGATCATAAAATAAATCCATGAAAATCATGCAATTTAAAATGATTGTTCTCACAATGCCCTGAATCAATGAATGGTCTGCTCTCCGTCTATTGTTTGTGTTCATATTTATTGCATCTACATAACTAGCCAGCAAACTTTTGACCTAAAGTGATTAGCGTTTTTTTTTTTTTTTTTTGTTGTGGCATTAAAATGTACAACTCTTGTGCAGGTCTGCAGTGGCTTCTCTTCTGCGTGCATGTATTCACATCTGTTAATTGTGTGCATGTCAAGGTTGCTCTGTGTACGGGAGTGTGTAGACAGAAAGAGGGGGCTACTCTCAACCATACGCACTCCTCATGCTCCATTTAAGACGATGATTATTTGCTTTGTTCTCCTGTCCGTAAATTATCATTATTCTTTTGACAGCTTGTCTGCTGCGGAGCCCAGTGTGTGAAGCAAAGTGTTTTTAGAGCGTTCTGCTTTCAAGTTGTTTGTGTGTTTGTGTTTGCGCGTGTGTGGGCACAGGCCTTGTATTCGCTCTCATGTGTTTATCCACAGCAATATGGCCTGACCACTCCTGACAGGACCATTGATTCAACACCGTGAAACAAACAAATCAAAAATAGCACGGGGAAAACAACCAAGATGGGATTTCACTCACTGGTCATCCTTTCTGACAGATTTCCTCATCTTATTATATCCCCGCTTGAGCCAAGGTGCTGCACCTGCCAATGCTTTTAAAAAAAAAGTCAATATTTGTATATCAAAATGCTTAATTTAATAACATGCAGCAGAAGTTCAAGCTAAAAATTTAAATTATACATTTGCTTTTAGTATCTGTGTTTTTCCATTTTCGACATAATAGAAATGAATGACTTAAAAACAGCTGCTCTGTGATCTCTGAATTGTCTAGATTCTGATAAAAATGCACATTTTCTGCACCAACTATAAGAATAATTAGTTATTCAAGTCACACATGATGCGCTATATATATTGATCATGTGGCGTAAACAACACATTTAAGCAAATACCAAAAATTTGCCATTTCTCATCATGTCAATGTGATCATGTTTCTGTCATGTTTGAAAGATGCTCCTAAAGTCTCCTCTGTTCGTCTCCCACTGACATCTCGATGCTGAGGCCCAGCAGGCTGGCAGGGGCTGACCCTGAGGTGCTGGGAATTGTGGGTAGTGGGATTACCTATGGAGGCATAGTCTTGTGCTTCCTCTGTGAGACTGGCTGGGCTGAGCAGATGGCAGTGGCCTGGCAGTCACAGCATGGGGTGAGAGATCTCTTACGCAAATGCCAATAAACCCTAATTTTCGGTGTGTGTGACGCAACATAAGCGCAGTTTCCCATCGAGCGGTTCTCTCTGACATCTGTATGTCAAGGCTTTCCTCTTATAATTTTTGGTGAATTTATACAGAACTGAACACGTAAAATATACAAGCAACTGATGATCATTAACATAATTGTCATGCATTTTTACATGTGATCAATGCTTTATACTAGCATTAAATCACCCAACACAAAATTGAGCTTTAAAAAAGAAATCTGTGTTCTCAAACTGTTAATTAACTTAATTAATGGTAAAAACTTGTAGAACCGGGATATTGATGATGTATAAATTAGAGAACCAATGACTTGTTTACTTAATTAGTAGATTGATAATCCTTTAACTTAAGCCTGGCAAGGAGGAGCAATTGATTGTCTTTTAGTTGTATATAGATTGCCGTTTGGCTGGAAAATCTTTGAGTAATCCTTTTTTGGATCTTTCTACACCTCCATCCTTTCCTTTTCTCATCTACTATAGCATGCTGTGGGCTGCGTTGAGTCCTACATTCCTTTTGTTGGGTGTTTTTATACAAAACAAGGATAATTCATTCAATAGGCTGCCGTAATAAACTAGCTAGCGCTTCTCAGGCCAGTTATTTGTCCCACTTTGCACATTTTGCACTGTGAAGGGTTTTTACTACTTAATTTTTATTTAATTTAATTTCTGGTAAATCTGTAAGTAATCTGTTTCTGGATCCTTCTCTATCTCTATCTTTTCCTTTACTTATCTGCTGTAACATATAATGGGCTGCTTAAGTCTTACATAAAAAAAAACCAAAATTAATTTATTAAACTAGCCAGCACTTCTCAGGCCTGTTATTTGGCCCACTTTGCATGACTTGTTCAGTGGAAGGTCTTTTATTCTGTATACTGTTTATTATACAGTGGTGGCCAAAATTATTAGAACACTTGGCATATTTATGAGGTTTCAGTTGTCTTTGTTGTATTGGCCATTACAATACCCATAAAACTAACTATTGTTGGAAAACCTGCGACGGAAGGAATCTGATGGAACATTAAAAATGATGAACTGGCCCCTTCAAATACCAGACCTCAACCCCATCGAGCAAAATTGGGGCGAGTTGGAAAATAAACTGGACAGATCTATTGTGCATTAAAAAAAAGCCTTTGGTTTGAGTTGCAGAAGGCATGGATAACACTAACGTAAGTTCTCAGGAAATGTAATGATGCTATGCCAGAGAGATGTGCCAAATATTAAAGTTAAAAGTGGGTAAAAAACAGTACGAATCACTTCATCTGATATTTGTTGAGTTTGGAGCAACCATCTGCATGTTTCATGAACATTATGGAATGAAATCATGTTTTGGAGGCAAAACAAAATCTGTATTTTTAGATCTGTCAGGTAGTAGTAATTTTGGCCACCACTGTATATTTTTATATATCTTATTTTTATCTTATAGTTGGTTATATATCTTATAGTTGGAAAATCTTTCATAATGTTCAGATCAATTTCCGTCTCCACATCCATCCGGTCCTTTTCCCATCTGCTGCGACATACTGCAGGCTACTTTGCGCTTTAGATTTCTTTTGTTGTATGTTTTTTTTTAGACAAAGCAAATATAATTCATCCAATAGACTGAGATAATAAACTAGCTAGCACTTCTCAGGCCTGTTATTTGGCCCACTTTGCACGACTCGCTCAATGGAGGGTAATATTTATGGCAGGGATGTTTGGGAATGAAAGCCTTTTACATTTTAATGAGCACTAAATAGGAGCGGAGAAATATTGTTCATTAGGCGTAATCTGTGGAATTGCTTGAGTGAACTTCCTCATGAGGGTGTTTTAAACGCCTCGCTCAAGTAGAGCAGTTTGTATGGTAATTAAGATGCCGTTTCGCAGTCAACATCTGTGTTGTATTTTGAGGCCTCTGATTGTGTTGTGTCTGTGTCAAATATGAAAGAAAAAAAGTATGTCTGCCGCGCACCTATACAGACTCTTTTATTCTTTCGTTCCTCTCGCTTATCCGACACACACTCCTGCATAAACACACCCAGGGCCTCTCAAGTAACAAGAAGGTTCCTTTTTTTCCTTCTGGAGCACATTAGAAAAAATTACAGTGCTGACATTTCTTCATTAATCATGGCGGCCGGTGGTGGCAGCGAGCGGCGCGGAGCCTTGGCAGACGCGAGTGTCCCCGCCGCGCTGGCAGCCGAGCCCCAGACGCCAGCCTCTCAATGCCACAGCTGTTGCTGCCATCAGCCTCGCAAACATATGACACCCACCCCAGATCAGCCCCGTCCACACCGGCTTCCTGCACATCCCAGAAGGGCTGAGGCCTGGTCTGGTGCAGCCCATGAGCGCATGGATGGATGGAAGGATGGATGGATGAATGACCTGGATGGATGGATTATGGGATGTGGTATTCCTCAAGGCCAAAGTGGGGTGTCGCTCCTCGGAGAGAGTCTACTTTGCCTTGATTGCTCAGTCTGGGCTGATGTCTGAGAAGTGAAATGCTGCAGGGTGTTGTATTAATTCATAATTTTCCCATTCCTGGTGAAAATTGAGTGGTCTTGGTGCATTGTCTTCTGTGAATGGACTGCTTTATGTGTATACATATATGTATATATACAGTAGAAAGAATATATTGTAGAAACAAGTAACACATTGAATTGAATGTGAATCTAGGAAATGTGAAAGACTGTTTCTTTTCCAGAATATACTCAAATCTTTTTTTATTCATTATATATTTATTTTACTGTTGTGTTTGTTTTTTCTCAGAAGTGCATAAAGGTGTATAAGGGGATATGCATAGAGGATTTTTTTATCTAAATTTTAAATAAGCATTTTTTTGCATCCTTTTCATTTTTTTTTTTTTTTTATATTATTGTTTTAATTAAATGCATCCATTTTTTTGTATTTCACATAATATCAAATGCATTTATATGCATTTTTTTGTTATTTTTTTTATGTATTTCTACTATAATCTACTATAATGAGTTATTATGCATTGTTAATTTTTTTACCTGTTTTTGTACAATTTTAAAATTTAATTTAACTTTCTATTAATGCTTACATATAAAAAAGAAAACGACAATAAAATAGTATTTGTTTATGTTATTAAACATGTCTTTATTGAGAAAACACATGAGACAACAGAACAATCTTTAAATATGTTCATTTTATATATATATATATATATATATATACATATATATATATATATTTATCTTTCAGCTAAATCCCTGTAGCTTATTCTGTAACCAAGTTCATTTAAATTATACTGAATTATTTTGCATTTGTGCACAACGCTTTGATGCTGCCAAATGCACCTCATCCATAGGTGGCAAACGTCTAGCTCTCAGTATGCATGTGTGAGTCATGTGTTTTCTGAGTGTATATGTGAGGTTTACAAGTCACTGGCTAGAGGCTGAGGTGCTCATACCACCACTGAGCTCTGTGTCCCGCCATATGGTGGAGACCGTTGGGACTACATGAGGAATCAGGCCAGATTGCTCTCCGAAGAAACCCCCCTATTTCTTATTCCCCTCTTATTCTCACACACACATAAACACACGCTTCTATATGTGAGAGGCCAGACCTCCATCCTTAGAGTCGAAGAAAGTAGGACAGGTTGAAGGAGTGTAGCGAGCACAGACCCAGATGTGACACACACACACTCTCATACATTAGACATCCACCCCAGCCTCTCCCTATGACACACAGCAGAGTTATTCCCCCCTAGCATCTCCTTATGACCACTTTACAGCAGTTTTCCTCTCTGCCCTCCACATCTGCTTCTCCCAGCATACCCACCCCCTATTTATAGATTATACCATCCTATTCTGCATCACATGGCTTCCTATAGTTTCTTAAAGAACACGTCTCACTTTCTTAATGTACAGCTGGGTTGTTGAAGTAGTACCATGCACACTTTTTAAAGACATTAATACTTTTATTCAGAAAAGATGCATTGAATTAATCTAAAGTAAAAGTAAAGACATTTACAGGTGTGCAGAACATTTCTATTTCAAATAAATGCTGTTCTTTCGAACTTTGTTTATCAAAGATTTGAACTTTGTTTATCAAAGAATCTTGAAAAGCAGAACAACTGTATTCAAAAAATGCATAATTTTCTTATTCATTCTTTCATACATACTGACAGTATTTTTGGTAAAATAAATGGCGAGAATAAAATCAAAACACATTACAAAATCAAGCCCTTGCCTTTAAACAGTAGTATTATTCTATCCTATTTTGCTTTAAGTCTGTTGTATGATCCTATTTTAATATACTGGATTACAAGGCCCACAAGTGGATCAAGGCCGTATATCGGTTACGGAGTAGAAGAGAAGAATGTCCCGGGGACTATGTTTGTATTATGGTGAACATAGGCATGTTATTCGTATGACATCGGCAACCGAGAACTCTTGGCCATCAAACTGGCTCTTGAGTAATGGAGACACTGGCTGGAGGGGGGCTTCTCATCCGTTTACTGTGTTATCCGATCATAAAAATCTGCAATACCTCAAAGACTCCAAAAGATTAAATCCTTGCCAAGCCAGATGGACCTTATTCTTTACCCAGTTCAACTTTACCATCTCCTATCGTCCAGGTTCCAAGAATGTCAGAACGTCAAATACTTTCCCGTATCCATTCCAAGGATGATGATCCTGCAACCCCAAAAAACATAATTCCCACCAAGCTTTTCATTAACCCCATCCAGCTGTCCCCAACACCTGAGATTTGCACCCCGGTCAGAGAGGACATCCCTCATCCATACCACTCACACTTCACTGGGCACTGGCCACACTGGGGCCAACAGAACTCTCTCCCTCTTACAAGATCGCTTCTGGTGGCCCGAGATGGCAAGGGATGTGAGAAGGTACGTGAGGGGATGCAGAAAATATGTCATTTCCAAAAGTCCCCGTCAGTTACCATCCGGCAAACTGTTCCTGCTCCCCATTCTGAACCGCCCCTGGTCACACCTTGGAGTGGATTTTATCACTGATCTCCCTCCTTCCAAAGGTAACGCCTGCATACTGGTAATAGTTGATTGCTTCTCTAAATTTTCAAATTTTCTAATATCTAAATTTTCTCGTCTCATACCTCTCAAAGGTTTACCCACAGCCATGGAAACCGCTGAGTTGCTGTTCAACCAGGTGTTCCAATTCTATGCAATCCCCGAGGACATTGTGTAAGATAGGGGACCACAGTTTATCTCAAGGGTCTGGAGATCCTTCTTCACTCTCCTAGGTGTGACCGTCAGTCTCTCTTTCAGATACCACCCACAAGCCAACGGCCAGACTTAAAGGAAAATGCAGGATGTGGGTTGGTTCCTCTGTACCTTCTGCCATGGCCACCAGGACTTCTGGAACCAGTTTTTGGGGTGAGCCGAGTACGCACAGAACTCCCTACAACAAGCCACCACTGGTCTCACTCCCTTCAAGTGCGTACTTCGTACTCGAATTTGACAGTCTTATTTGTCTTCACATGTATGTGTCAAATGCTTTATTCAACGTGATTTAAGGTTGCATTTAAGTGTTTCTTTTTACATTTTATCAGTTAATGCATTCCCTGGAAACCAACCTGCGACCTTGGTTGGCTGTGAAGAAACATTTTAACTATGTTCATATTTGTACTACTATTCAATAAATTTTGGTTCCCATTTAATATTAGGTGGCCTAACAATTATTAGGTGGCTAACAATGTTTTTATTGTTTTCATATTATATTGCAAAACCTCACTGCTATTGAGGTTTAATAGAGGTAAATTTAGGAACAGGTTTTGTGTTATGGGTAGGTTTACAACGGTATATACAGTATTTACAAAAACATTGTAATCCATATAATTGCATCCATATATTCTTTTAAATATAAGTACAAAACATGTATGTACACAATAAGTGCATGTATCAAATCATTAATATAAATGTAAGTATATGTAAGGCCACCTAATATAAAGTGGGACCAAATTTAACAAACACTTACATACAAGAATATAGAAACAAATAAATGAGTTTGTTTTTCTTTCAGGTATCCATTAAAATAATATTCCAGATTCTTTTCATTTAGTTACCTATAGACGCATCATTGGCATGCATTGGCAGTTACCACAAACTCAGTCGTCAGTATTTAAAAGCTTTTATTGTAATACACCTGCGATGGAAACCTACCATATGGAGATATCAAAGGTCAATAGTTTCAGACATCAGTGTGGATGTATACTGTATGCAACACTACTGCGTTGTACTATAAATATCCCATTATAAACATTTCCACCACCTCAATCAAAATACACAAGAGTGTGTTACGAGGCTCCCATCTGCCTGTCATTGTATCGCTGCTTTGTTTCAATTTCCCTACAGACAGGAGTGGGGGCTGCTCTGCTGTGTCGCGGGAGGGTTTTGACTTTTTCTTTGGATCTCAGCTGTTTCCAATGCGTCTGTCCTATCAGTCACAACGTCACCATGCTTTTCCCTCCTGGCATTGGTCCGGCCCGTGCCAGGTGTCCCTGATGGCACTGACATGACCACTAATGTGCTGCCAGATTTTTTTGCCCACCCCTGCAGCTCAGTTTGGGGGTGATGTTCCTGGTGCTTCAGCGCATCGTCCATCTTCCTCCGCCCAGTTCACGGCCTTCCTGTGAGCACGTGTGTGTGTCCGCACGGCCGGTCCCACACACATTTTCGGCACTCCTCCTCTATTACAATCAGCTGAATAATTATAACACAGTGTAGCTACATAAAGAAGTGAATGAAATAAATGAGAGTAGCAGTTGGTGAGAGCGACTGCCGGTATGAATTTGAGACTGTAATGCACTTCTAAATTAAAGAGAAAGAGACTGTTGTTCTCTGGCATTGCTAATAGCATCCAGTTACATCAAAATTCTCTCTGAATATTCAAACAAGCTCATTTGTGATGTCTGCTGCGTGTTTGAGTTGTTAACATCCCTCCGTTGAGTGTTAGTTATCATTCTGAATGCTTGTCGCACGGAGTACAATGGGATATAAATGAGAACACACACACACTAGGTTTTTTCTGCTGTGTTTGTCACCAGATACCACCATTACTGTTAACTACGCTATTAAATCCAGTTCCTATGCTGCGTTTCTCCTCTTTTTGCGTGGCGTGTTGGGACTCATAAAGCAGCAGCAGATGTTAACAGTGCGCACATTTAAAGATTAGCAGGTTTTAGACAAGCAGTAAAGCTGCGGTGGGAGAAGCGATATTAATGTAGTGGTTTTATGTTGCAACACAGCTCACAGTGAAGGGGCAAAACATGAGCCATGTGAGAATCAGGGGTGTGGGAACACGTTGTGTGGTCATTCATGAACGCACCCCTCTGGAGAGGATGAGAGGGGGACATAGGACAGAGGAAATGGTAACTGAAGTGGTGCACGGGCCAGAATCCTGCTAGATGTGGCGTTGTGGTGTCATGGGTTCTGGATGGTGTCCTTCAAAAAGTTTGCTCTGTGTGAATGCACCCATGAATGCAGAAAATGCTGCATATATCACTAAGCTAATTTTACATGTTTTACAAGAGATTTTTACGTGAAATAAAATATAAACGCTATTTTTCGTAGTTGTAACTGACACTTTATTTTTTATTGTAATTTATGTTTGTTTTTTTCCGCCTTTGTCTTGGACTTGGACACGTGGACACTGACACCTACTGGAATGGATGAAGTTTGTGCTTATAAAATGGATTATCCACTCAAAAAATGTTTTTTTTGTTTGTTTGTTTGTTTTTCATCATTTACCCACACTCTAACCTGTATGACTGACTTTCTTGATATCTCTTGAAGAAAGTTGGTAATGAAACAGTTCTGGTTCCAATTACACTTCCATTGTATAGACAAAAAGTATAGTGGAAGTCACTAGGAACTGAAACTTTGATTTGATTTATAAACATATTACTGTCTGTTTGGTTTAACAATTTGGAAAATTTATTTGTATTTACAGGTCATATCTTAATAGGAAACGAAAAACAATAAATACAATCAAATATAAATAACAATCTGTGCCATGTTGGATTTCTGTTGTGTATTTACTTCCGATTTTGCTAAACACCGGTACAGAGAGTCAGAGTAATCCAATGTTACTCTATATTTACAGAGTTTTAAATATCACAAAATAATAATAACAATAATAATATTTACACTGTTATTATTACTTCATGATATAAATATTAACTAATGTTAGGTATGTTTTAGTGCTGTCAATCGATTAATGGTGATTAATTGCATCCACAATAAATGTGTACTGTTCATGGAATGAAGTGATGTGTACAAATAGCTGCAATTATTTCCAATTAACAATTATGAAAATGTACAAATTTCTTATTTCTTAAAATATTTATACAGGATTAAATTTTTTGCACATTGTTAACTTTGCAAACACACACACATTCTGATCTACGGGTTAACGGTCTATCCATGACACAACTAGAGTTTCTGTGCCTGTAAAGGGAGTTTTCCCTGCAACTCCAACTTTACACCACGATTTCACCATCCATCTGGATTCATTAACAATAACCCCATCAACTTCTGCAAGAAATCTTGGAGTTATCTTCGATGAC
>JAUMHQ010000078.1:11388022-11416543 GCA_032361165.1 Enteromius paludinosus | reverse complement strand
TCAGGTGTGGTTTATTAGGGTTGGAGCTAAACTGTGCAGAGCTGTGGCCCTCCAGGAATTGAGTTTGAGACCAATGCGCTAAGGGCTTCCCTTACCGTAATACACCTAGAACACGGACTGCAGTAAAAACTCTTCAATAGTGTGGAATCGTGGATTGTGATTTCCCTTTTTTTTACTTTATTTACTGTCTGATGTTACTACTTGAGCACAAATAATGGAGATAGTGTCTTTTAAAATTATGTCAGTTTAATGAGGCTACGACTTACTTCCCAGATTGATGACAAAACCCTGAAAATCTACATATACCTCATTCTCAGAAACATGCAACAAAGGGGCCAAGGCCATGTTGTGCTGCTTTAGAGAAGAGGAAGATGAGTTTATATATGAATTGTGATTCTGTCTTCTAGCAATACTAATTTATTCACTCGTTTCAAAATTAATGTTCTAAAGCAGCAGTCCTGTTCCTTGTACACATTTATAAATGATGTTACCAAATAAAATGATTTAAACATATGAACCTTACAGTATGATTTTATAACAAGCAGTCAGTCAGTATTGCACATTGTTTTGTGTTTGATTGAAGAGAGCATAAGTGAATGAACGAATGATCTTACTGGATGGCCAAAATCTTGCATTTTTTTTAGAAGGCTTAAGAACTTTGTTCATCTTCTAAACAAATGAACGTATCTTTAATTAAATCCGAGAGCTTTCTGACAAAAATAAAGACATTATTCAACAATTTGTTCTCTTCTGTGTCACAAGTCAACGAATATTCACAACAGTACCACTACGCAATAGACTTCTGTTTCTTTGCATGAAACAGTATTCCCATAGCTCTATAAAATTACGCCTGAACCATTAATGCCACATGGACTATTTTAATGATGTCTTTACTACCTTTCTGGGCCTTGAACCTGTCAGTTGCATTGTGGTCTATGTTTCGGAAAGTGGTTGAAATTCATTAAAAATATCTTAATTTGTGTTTTGAAGGTGATCAAAGGTCTTACAGCTTTGGGTCGACATGTGGGTGAGTAAATGACAAAATCTTCATCATAAGACATTTTATACAATTATACAATTCAATTAAAAAAAAAACAATATAATATCTCTAATGCTTGCTTTTTTTACTCTTTCTATTGTAAAGTCATTCAGGAAGACTACTTTTGTGTCTTTGACTGAGATGTGTGTGTTACAGGACATAAACGAGCAGGCTTTGGATCTGTTTACTGTCCTTTATCTTAGCTGAATATTAATGCATGCAGAAATACCTTGAGACTGGATGGTCCTACTGAGGCTAGTCTCTCCTCCTTGAACCAGCCGACTCCTTTAATTACTCCTGACCTCCTTGTGTGGAATGTGTTGTGCAGTGCTGGATTCAAGCTCACAAATCATACACTACTATATTGTTGTGTCTGACAGGTGACAATGAGCGTAGCTGTGATTTAGTGCCAGAGATGGACACCCAGAAAGCCAAATGGCGCTAAGAGAACAAACACAGTATGTTACTGTATTTTAAGGTAGTCATACTTGCACAATAGGTCGTATAGATATTAGTGCAACATCTATTCTACACAACCAAAACATCACTAAGGTGCCGAGTTTTACATTTTCTGTTTACTGCATCTTATTTTTGACATATTTAATAAATGCACACAGTATGTATTTACCTAAAGGCACATGATGTGTCGCACACAGTCAACTATTCTGCCATTTTTATTGACAGCTTGTTACTGTTACAGACGACCTTGTTAACTCTGCGGTGTCGTATTAGTTCGTTTTTGTTGTCAAGCTATTTGTTGCTGTACATTTAAATCAAGAATTGAAGCGAGTGGCCCTGGACAAGGCCTTCACACACCTGCCAACGTTTCTGCATTATTTCTCAATATTCCCTATAAATCATTCTGTCGTTTATGCATCCATATCATTCAGGACAATACTGATTTAAATGGAAGAAAGTTTTATAAATAAACACCTCACAGCACGCATGACTTTAAAACGGACATTTCCGCTCCTCACTAGTTTGACACGGCGATAATTCAAAATGTGAGTTCGGGGATCTTGAGTTATGGCGGTGGCTCCGTGTTGAAATAGCCTGTACAATTTGTCCTTGTCTGGACAGTATTAAACTTTGCCCGCCATTTTCATTGGGCATCACAATAGCTGTAATTTGACTTTTGCTTTATCTACCTATTATCACTCAGGAATGGATGATTGACGTGTGACACAACGAAGTTTAACAAGAATTAGCATTTCATTTAGATCTGTTCACTGTCGTTTTCATGCGGACAGTTCACAGTCTCTCCCTTAGGCCTGAAGATCTGAGCAGAGGGCAACATTTCACCTTGACCTGCCGCTGGGTTGACCAGGCAAACTGAAAAAAAAACAAACTCTTTCACAGAATTAAAAATAGGCCGTGGCCTGGCTGTCGTGCACTTCCTGTGGCCTCGGTGTGGCTGCGGGGTCTCGCTGGCTCCTCCAGCTCTGTCTTTCACATGAGATTTGAGGGTTGCTGTTGCTGGTTCTGCTTGCAGGCCGAGCGCAGGGCGTACGCTTCTGCGACTGGAAGAGAGGGAGAGCCCGGAGACATCAACACCAATTGGCACTAATTAGGAGGCCTGGGCTTGCTGGGGTTGCAGCCACGTTCATGTCAGGAATACTGATGCCAACCGAGTGTTGAGACACTGCCGCTGTCACCAGTGAACTCACAAGTGGTGTGGGGAGGGGCAGAGGCCCCGGTAATTATAACTGCCTCATGTGTTCTAAGAGTAGGTACATTCCTACTGCTAAAGACAGCGGCTATCATGCTTAGTTCCCACTTACACACAGATCAGTGATCTGCAATAGGTTACATGGCTTTTGATTAGTGTGCTGGGAATGAATGTTGTGTTTACAAGTTAGTAATTAGTGGATTTTTTTTTTTTTACACATCCTTACTGAATAAAAGCCCTTTTTTTAAAATACTGACCCCAAATAAATGTTCTTTTTAACTTTTTTTAATTCATTTATTTATTTTTCAAAGAATCCTTAACATTTATCACAGGTCTCTAAAAACATTAAACATATTCCTTTTTTTTCCAATTGACAAAAATTGTATATTAATCTAATGCATAGTACATACTTATGTTATTACGTACAGTCAAACCAAAATTTATTCAGACACCTTCAACATTTTTCCCATTATCACAGTTTATTTGCTATAGTTTAGAAAATGGTAATAAAGCGTATCAAGAACTCAGAGTTAAACTGTGCCAGAAGAAATTCACCTTGATAATGCCATCCTTCTGTCCAAAAGTGTCTGGAATAATTTTTTGTTTTACTGGTAGTCCACTGTATACATTTTTTTAGGTATAATATGTCACAGTTCACTATTCTGCTATTCTCACTTACATAATATCCTGCATTCACTAGCAATAAAATCATAAAAATTATATATGGTGTCTGAATAATTTTGGTTTGCCTGTGTTAGTACTGTATAAATATCCAAATAATACTTTTTCATGATTGCTTCATCCATACTTGCTTTGTCAGTGTTATGAGTACAATCTTCTGCATTGACAACTATACCAATTTTTTGTCTGAGCTACTACTTTATTGCTTGTATCATACATTTTTTTTTGTTTGCATTACCGTTTGTGAGACTAGCCTCCCTCTGCTTCTGCACATGATTCTCAGTTATGAAAAACCATCTTAAGAAAATCTTCCTGACTCCCTAATCCTGCTATTCCAGTGCCAATTTAGACCCTGGCTGGTCTGTTTCCCATCCAGCTGTGTCTTAGCCCCCGTCCTGGCCAATCACTGCTCTTTATGGGATTATCCAGCCCCCATAATGTCCTCTGCCCTCATCGTCCCCAGAAAAATCACTCTGGGCAAACACAGCAGGGATCTCACCTGCGGGAGAGCATAGCTCAGCTCACCTGCAGCGGACAGCGTTGTTTACTGATAATGTGCCTTTGGCAGATATGAGGGGAGATGTATATGAAATATGCAGTGATCAAAACCTCTTGTTCGAAGAAGAAAATTGCCAGGCTTAGCCGGTGGTAAAGAAAATGGCAGTGAAAGCACTTCTACGACCAAACAGATGTTGCGTCTCATCACCACATGAACCATCATATGCATTTCTGTCCTGGTGTGTTTTAGTCATTGAGACATCATGGAGTTTAGGTTTATTGAGCTTAATCCAAGAAGAAAAAAATTATCTCATGCAGAGCGCATGATAGAGTCTTTATTTATCTTTTTTTAGCGCCAAATGTTCAGGGTGGCTGAAATTCATTTCTGCTAATGCTTAGCCAAGCAATAATCATATACAGTACAGCAGCTTGAGTGTCTTTGCTTCGATGATAGTAGCGTAAAACAAACTGAATGTGAGGTGTAATTTAATTATTGTATAATACAGTGTAACTGAACGAAACTGTTTTCATATTCATAATGCCGCTTCCTTTTATTTGCTTACCCACAAATCACTGTTGATATCTGATCATTTCACTGTGGTAAGCCTGTGTTTGCTACTAAGTTTAGTTCAGCCAGCCTATTTTAGGAAAGGAGCTCTTGACACAGGACTGCGCCAGTGAAAAATCTTCCCCAGATTGGATTCCATAGGAGCATCACCAGGAAACAATCAATAAGTGAGCGGAAAGAGGCCCGTCTCCCTTGATCGCTGTGTCCCAGCGCCCTCAGAGCCGAAAGAGGGAAGAGTCAAGCATTTGTGCTTTCTAATGAACCCATTCCCCTCTGCTTTGAAAAGGCTAGTATCACTGTTACTTTTACTACTGTATGTGGGTTATGGGATAAACAAACACCTAGCCCATATAGTTTTGGCATTTTGTTTTTTTCCTCAATTTCTAGATTTAGTTTATTCAGATTTATGTAAAATTGTAGTATTCCACAGCTGGAACCATTTAAAAATGTTACATTTCTTTGTCAGTGTTTATGCTATACAGTCCAAAAAAAAGTTTAGTTGATTAGATTTTTTAATAAATTAAAGTAAATTAAAAATGCAGTTTATTTTCCCTTGCCTCAAATTCTAATTAAAATTTTATTTGTCTTATATATGCAGTAAAATTGCACATATTTACTCTAATGACTACTAGTTACAGGTAGTTGCAAAGTTACTTACTGTTAGTAGAATGTCTCAAGTGGACTATTGAAATAAAGTGTTACCTTTTTATTTATTTACTTTTTTAACAAACATACTGTATTTCATTTAGATGTCACTTCATTTATTTACTCTGCCTATAACTCCATAGCAATCATTTTGCAATGCCCCAGTAACTTAGAAGAATTGCTATTGTATCAATGAGTTTTGGGTCACTCGTTTTTTCTTTCAGTAATTTAAGTTTACTATCATCCTGGAATGTGTTTGAAGATAGTAGTATAGCATCTCATATTCCTTTCAGCATTTGTGGTTTGTGCACAAGCATCCACACTCATACACACTTTGTCTTGCAAAATATGCCCTTATCAGAAAAAGTTAAAGATGACAGAGATGTAGAGGGGCAGGAAACCCTCAATTTTCCTTGCTTGAGCAACCAATCTCCATCAAGATCAATTAGGAGCCTGCAGCAGCAATGGCTTCAGACAGGTTCAAGTGTCCTGGCATCCTCCTATCATGCCTGCTGGTCTCACCTCCCTGTGGCTGCCTCATGTCCGCAAACACTTGCTTTTTTTTCTTACATCTGGGGTATTTCCTTGAATATTAAAAAGGTGTTTAGAGCTATTTCACAATTTATGTAGCTGTGTTTAATGTGTAAGTCAAATGTTTTATGTATCTATGTATGAACAGTATGCTTTTATTTAATTATTTATTTACTTATTTACTTACTAAAATGCAGTAACCATTATTGTAATTTTTAGCTATACACATTTAGTGCAAAACATAAATAAAAAAAAACATTTCTAGTATTTACTAATGTAGAGAAAAAATTAATACGTTAGAATAAAAAAAAAAAACTATAAATATTACATAGATAGATAGATGTTTGTTGATATCTGATTTGTGAACATACAGTTAGATCTTTTGAATTATTTGAAAGATTTAGTTCACAAACCTAACCTTCATTATTCTGACTGATCTGGTTCTTGCGTTCAACATGATCCAGAATGATATTTAACAGCTTCTTTTTCTGTGCTCCTCAGACGCCGGCAAATTATATTGGTCTGGAATGACAGAGCAATCATGAGTAAATGATCACAGAATTTTCATTTTTGGCCGAAATTCCTTTAAGATTTCAGGCCTTTTACCCACATTTCAGCTCTTATACTGACAGTGTTCCAGTCTGTCACATGAGATGACGGCAAAAGGAAAAACCAACCTTCTCTGGAAGCGAGAGCGTTTTCTTACACAACGACTTATCCAGTTAAAGTAAAAACCCCCTGAGTGTTCTAACCCATTTTAAGCTCTACCAAGCAGCTTGTTACTGCCTCTCTCCTCTGGCTGCCTGTCTGCCTTTTCACTCCGTCATTCCACACTTCTATCGCCATGTGTGCAGACAGAGATGGACTGTGACAGCAGGCGGTGGGCAGCGCCTGGTCCCAGACCTGCGCCCACCCCCCATCGCCCCACAGGGAGGGCAGGAGATGAGCCCTATGCGCCGGTGGCCGGAGGAGCACTGCAGAGAACACATGTATCACTGTAATGTCTTGTGAAGGGCCACTTTGCCAAGAGTATTAATTAGAGGTCAGGCTTTTGGGGAGCTGCTTTGTTTCAGCCCCAACTTTGCGCTCTGCCAGGTCAGGGCTCCACTCCAGCATGGCTACGAGGGAGGCTGCTCAAGGCCTCTGTGTAAGTGTGTGTGTGTGTGTGTGTGCACGAATGTTGGCAGGAGGTTACACATCACACTGCTTGATCTCCACACCACATTTTATGTTCAGAGAAATTAAGAATATCTGCAAAGGCTGAAGTTCATTTAAATTATGTAAACATTAGATTTTCTCTGCTTTTCATCTGAAAAACAGGTGAATTTTAAACTTGCATTGGTGTGTTCGGTATATAACACTCCTTTTGTTTCGTATTCATCCACACAACTACCTAATTTTCAATCCAGTATATAACATTAAACATAACAAACACTGGAGTCATTTCTTATCGGTTAGTGCACATGCTCCAACAATTTGAGCTGTTAACCTTACCTGAAATGTAGGTTATAAACATGCTGTTCATTAGATATATTGTAGAATATGACCGAAGTTATTTAAAAAATATGTATTTATAATTTTATAACATATACAATAATCAATTTATGAAATTAAGTGTATATTTTATATGTTATATTATGTTATCATATAATTTCTTTGTATAATATAATAAAGTATAATATATAATATAATATACTTATAAATAAAAAAAATGAAGAATAAATATTTGAAACTGTTCTCTTAAAAAGGTTATGATTCCCCGATCAGTTTTAAGTCAATGATTAAAAGATAATTAAATGGATTTAAGCATTTTATTTTTAATTAGACGTTTTCACCCTTCGTATGAGTCTGATTTTGTCCTCCTTTTTTAAAAAATTACTTTTCCAGTCCTTTCTCATTTCCTCTGTTCTCGCATACACATTCTTCTGCTCCATACACATTTTATTAGTGCCGTGGCAATCAGTGCAGACAGGCCTGTACAGGTGTTTGGGAGATGACCGTGTCAGAAGTTAACAGGATTTTGCCTCCGCTATGGAAACCAGAGATAGAAATCGGAAAATGTTTATGTGATATTGCATCCAGAGTGACAACTGTCAATAGGTTCTGGATGGAGGTGAGGCAGGTATAGATTTTTGAAAGGCGCTCTTCCAACCCTGCCTGTCATTAGATAGTGACCAGCTTCAGTTTGCCTGTGCATGTTGAAAATTTAATCTGTCGACAAATACTGTATTAATAGGGTCCAGCAAGACTGGGGGAGGAAAATGAGGGGAGGAACGTGCCAGGCAGTGTAGAATCACTTCCTAGAGGCCCTTATGTATAATACGTATTTATTTGTTGGAGATGGAGCACAACATCTAATGAATAATATTCTTAACTTCCT
Source organism: Enteromius paludinosus (assembly GCA_032361165.1). Classification (NCBI taxonomy): domain Eukaryota; kingdom Metazoa; phylum Chordata; class Actinopteri; order Cypriniformes; family Cyprinidae; genus Enteromius; species Enteromius paludinosus. The sequence continues at coordinate 11,408,532 of JAUMHQ010000078.1, read as the reverse complement.
AGAAAAATATTGTGTCACAATACACAAAACACAGTTGTTTATTCATGTTCGTTCACAGTGCATTAACTAAGGAAGGAGGGAACGGAGACGTTACAGACGGGAACTCGCCAGAGACCAATTGCCTTTGAGCTTTATACAAAAGGCCAATGAATATTGGCGTGCACTTGATTGCGCTCAGGTGCACCTCAACAATACGTGAGTATAAGAGGGCACGAGCGCAGTGCACATGCAGGTTTTTGCTGAAGAGCCGAGCCGGCGTCAGCACGACCTCAGAGTCGTGGCACGAAAGTGTAACATCTCCGTTCCCTCCTTCAGGGAACGTGGGTTACGTTCGTAACCTAGACGTTACCCTTTCGGTCGAATCACTTCGACGCTACAGATGGGAACACCCATGGAACAGGCCACGACCCTTGAGGCCGCGTTACGAAGAAGGGGTCTGTGTTGAGGCAAGATTGAGACATGAAAGTATGCGTCCTTTAGGTTGATGGCTGCGAGCCAATCCTGGCTCCGGATGCATGTTAGTATGCACTTCAGAGTGAGCATTTTGAACGGCAGCCCGAGAAGGGACCGATTCAAAGCTCGTAGATCCCACTGCTCTTTTTGGGCACGATGAAGTAAGGACTGTAAAACCCTGACCTCATCTCTGCTGGAGGGACAGACTTGATTGCGTCCTTCACCAGTAGGACTGCAACCTCTGAACGCAGGACAGCGGCATCGCTGTCTGAGCGGACAGTGGTACAGCTGATGCCGCGGTACCTGGACGGGCGCCTTGCGAACTGAATCGCATAGCCGAAAAAGGCAACGTTGACCGCCCTGCCAAGCAGTGGGGCAGCCTGTAGGGGGACAGGGGCAGGGACTGGGAGTCTGGCTGCTTTCAGCAGCGCTAACCTGCCTCCCTGGATCCCGCTCTGGCGACACAGTGCTCCGGATCAGCATGTCGACCCTTGGTCAGGACCGTTCACGTGCAGCTGGTTTAACACCTTAGCCTGGTAGACCTGTAGCGTTGCCACAGCATGCTAGGTGGTGGCAGCCTGCCCGGCAGCACAATAGGCCCGGCCCTCGAGAGCAGACGAAGGCCCACATGCCTCGGACGGGAGTCGTGAATGGCCTCGCCAGTGCATAAATGCACCGCAACAGCGCACTCAACCTGAGGGACCACCACATACCCCCTGGCTGCACCGCCATCAAGAGCGGCAAGGGGAAATGAGCCTGAGCACAGGCCTGGCCTGGTCAATTCCTCATGCACCTCCGGGAAGAAAGGCACTGGAGGGGAAGTAGGCTGGGCCGCGGTCCTGAACCCCAGGTACCAGTAATCCAGTCGCGAGGTGGTCGGCCGTAGGCACACGCGGTACCTCCAAACCGATTCCCTCGGTGGCACGGAGGTGCATAGCCGAGAGTTCAGTGTCTGTTGCGGAAAATTTGCTCTTTTTTCCTGGATTGCCCAGGGAAGACCTTTCGCGGCAACTCTGTGCACTCAACAAATCTTTGTTCGCTGGAATGCAAAGAGTTGGCACAGCCAGCTTTGAGAAAAGCCACCAACTCGCAGGATCCGCTGACAGCCGTCCAGTAAACGCTGCCAGACGAGAGAGCGAAAGATCACAGGAACTCTTTTCAGTAGATCAACTGTCAACTTCAATACAGCCAAGGGGATCTCCAGCTCCGAACGGCTCGGCTCTGAAGCGAAAAGCTGCATGTACACTGCGCTCGTGCCCTCTTATACTCACTTAGTGATGAGGTGCAGCTGAGAACAATCAAGTGCACACCAATATTCATTGGCCTTTTGTATAAAGCTCAAAGGCAATTGGTCTCTCTGGCGAGTTCCCATCTGTAATGTCGAAGTGATTCGACTCAAACGGTAACTTGCGATTTTAATAATGCATTAGTAAATGCTGAAATTAACATTTACTAAGATTAATAAATGCTGTAGAAGTATTGTTCATTCTTAGTTCCTGTTAATTAATGTTGTTAGTAATGTTGTAAAGTCTTACTGTAAATTCAAATTAATAAAAGTTGTCATTGTTACAGTGTAATTACATATTTAAATGTTAACAACATGTACTTACTGTAGTTTTAGGTACTTAGGTTTTGTTTAGGGGTAATTGCATGTAATTATGCATATTTTATTGTTGTTATTACAGTAAATACTTATAACGTGTAACAAGGAGATTTTAAAATAAACTATTACCCGCAAAATGTATTAAAATGTATGAAGTTGACCCTAATCATTTAAGCTGCAGATGTATTTATTTATTCTCCTTTTTTGAAAGCCGTTTTTATATCATGTTATTATTATTTTTAAAGAAACCATTAAATAAACATTTCACATAAAAAAAAAAAAAAACTTGTGTTAGTATATGATGACCATTTTAATTATACGTTTATACTTCACCATAATGTTTTGGTTTTCATAATCTTGATTTTCCTGATATTTCCTTCCTGATTTTACTTCTTATCTCAAAATTTCATTCCTCTCATAACTGTCTGACAAGGGCCTGAAACTAAAATCTCACTACATAACAACAAATAAAGAAAATGAATATTAGCCTTGGAGTGATTAGCTTGTGTTTCTCAATGCAGCCATAGATGTAGATGTTGTAGAGGTGTCTAGCAGATTTAACTCTACAGCCCTTTATCCTGTGTGTCCAGGGGTCTGTTTTACTGAGCACTGATTCTCTGAAATACACACTGTGGGAGTGAAAAGGCATGACCGCACCAGCAATTACTGACTCCGCACCTCTGACTCTTTAATTTGTTCCTCGCGGACTTGCCTGCAGCCAATACGCAAAATCAATAGTCTCTCCTCCAGAAGAACTACTGCCAACAGCTCCACTGACATATGAAGATACATGTTCTTTCATGAGGTTGAAAAAAGAGAGGACTGCACATATTGTTTCTTGTAATGTTTTCGTAATGTTCAGTGATGGGTTTAATTGTTTGTTTGTTTGTTTGTCTTGGCAATCTTTATTCTTCTGCAAATCCGCTAAGTGACTGTCTGTCTGCGAGGTAAATTGTTCTTACTGAGCTGTTAATCTATGCTAGATCCATGAGCTGTTTAGTTGTAGTGCAGTAAGTGTTTCTCTGTTCAGAGGAAACCACTCATTAACACAGCATGTAACAGGATTTGCTCTTAGCACTTAGCAGTTGTCGAAATCCACTTTACCTGGCTTTTCTCATTATGTGATAATGGACGGAGAATCACAGAGGCTCGATAGCCTCCCAATTAATCTCATCTGCATTGTTTAACTGTTACCGGGAGAGTGTTGCTGCTCTACAACATTTTAGAGCACATAGTAGGTTAATATGAAATGAGAGAGGGGTTGCATGGGGTCGCCCAAGAATGCTTTAAATCTTCATTAACATAACTTATGTAATTAAAGAAAACGGGATGTTTTTTATTGATGATAACAAATATCTTCCTGAAAGTAACTCCCTGCTGTAAACCAATAGCTATAAGGAAGAAGAGAAGCACAAGGCTTTTAACTTTTGTAATGTGGTGTATGTTAGAAATAATATCCATCAAAATTATAAGGTAATTCTTGATCAACAAGTGCTAACAAATGATTAATCGTATCCAAAATAAAAGGGTTTGTACCGGATATAGGCATATTTGAGTATTGTTGTGTCCGAGCGGCCGCTTGATGTTACTGGGATGAGATCTAAGAACTCGCTTTATATCAAGAATATGATATTTATTAAAGCGCTGAACTTTTGATCCTAACATCAGCTCACACACTCAGTGTACATTCCTTTGGGGGGTGCTGTAGCTCTCTTATTTATGTAGCTTTATCTTTTAAAGAAACAAAGCAGAACATTATTGTGATTGCTGGATGTCTGGCCAGCCCAGTCGCACGTTTTTTTTTCGTGGCACGGACACAATTATTTCTATATTTTCATAAGTCCAGCACGAATGGATGCATCCAATGGAATCCTAGTTTAAAAAACGTGCTGGACTTACGAAACTAACTAAATAATCGTGTCCCAGACACGAATATATAGATTAAATGATAATTTCCTGATATAGTCACGAACTGCCGTGCGACTGGGTTGGTCTGGCATGCTACAAATAATAAACATTTATAATACAGTGATCTGATCAGTAAAGAGCTTGAACAACACATTACTGTAAGACCATTTGTGTTTCGCTATAAAACTGAAAGCTGAGACTTTGTTATAAAATTGGGTGGCGCACTATAATGAATCCAGTGGAAGACATGAAATATTATTTCCAAGCATATTGTCTTGCGAATATTACACATGATATCATTTCTGCTAATAATCCCACATAAATGTCTTTGTAGTTTATTAAAAAGGGTTAAATGAGGGAGCTACAGCGCCCCCCAAAGAAATTTCGACTGAATGTGTGAGCTGATGTTATGATCAAAAGTTCAGCTCTTTAATAAATATAATATTCTTGATATTAAGTGGTTTCCGCGAGTTCTTAGATCTCATCCCAGTAACATCAAGCAGCAAACAGTCAAGAGTCAGAGAAACAGTCCAGAGTCAATACACAGGGAAATAAACTCTTGGAATTGACGCCGGAGCAAATCAAGACTTTGCGTTTGACTGAAGAGTGGAACTGGCTTTTATGCTAGTGATAATGAGTGTGTGGGTGTGGTGATGAGCTGCAGCTGAAGGTGATGATTGCAAATGCCAGCAGGTGTGAGAGAGCAATGCATAAAGGGATATTGAGTGAAACTGCGGCTGCGTCCGAAATCGCATGCTTCTTAAGTAGGTACTACATTTAAAACCGAGCGTACTACCCGACCGTTAAAACAGTACGTTCTATATGCTATGAATGGGGGTAGTATGAATGGAACTCGGACGTACTACATCCGCCATATTGATGCTGTCACGTGTCACATGTCGTCACAACGGCACAACAATTTAAACTTTCAATAAGTCATCCGTTTATTTAGATTGTGTTAAACAAGTGTACTTTAATCACAATAAACAACGTTTTCTTCCTGAGGTGCTTACACTTAAAATGAGCCGCGTCTCAACTTTCCGCCATTTTTTTTTTATATGACGCCTCCTCTCCCGGAGCCTCATGGGATAGGAAAGAGTTCATGGTATGCCTACTATAGAATTCAGCCGGAAGCAGTAGGTCATCCTGAGTCTGCGGCTGCATCTGAAATTGCTTATTTCCCTACTATATAGTACGTCAAAAACAGTATGCGAGGAAAGTAGTATGTCCGAATTCATAGTATCCGAAATTCAGTAGGCGAGAAATACCTGGATGACCTACAGTACTGCTTCTGGCTGAATTCTATAGTAGGCATTCCATGAACACTTTCCTATCCCATGAGGCTCCGGGAGAGGAGGCGCCATATTCCAAAAATGGCGGAAAGTTGAGACGCGGCTCAGGAAGAAAACATTGTTTATTGTGATTAAAGTACACTTGTTTAACACAATCTAAATAAACGGATGACTTATTGAAAGTTTAAATTGTCGCGCCGTTGTGACGACGCGTGACACGTGACAGCATCAATATGGCGGATGTAGTACGTCCGAGTTCTATTCCCCCATTCATACTGTATAGAACGTATTGTTTTAACGGTCGGGTAGTACGTTTGGTTTTAAATGTAGTACCTACTTAAGAAGTATGCGATTTCGGACACAGCCTGTGTGATTCTGAGTGCAATAGTGGTGCGAATGGTGCAATGGATGCTGGGAAATGGAGTCCAGAAACAATCTAAGAGTCCTGTGTGAGTGTGAGAGAGGCTTGTGACACTAATCATATTCTAACATTTGATTTCATGCCTTTGAACTGCAGAGACTTGTTTTATTTTGCAAAGTAAATTCTGGCAAAGTAAAAAAATTATTAGTATTTTGTATAATGTTATTATATATATATATATATATATATGTATATTATCATCATTTTTAATTAACTATTTTATATGTATTACAAAAAGGAAATGATTTCCACTAATAGATCATATTAGGTTACATTTCATGCCTTCAAACTGCAGAGACTTTTATTTTGCTTTGTCTTCCCCCCCCTAAAGTTCTTCTGTAACTTTCTATGTGGTTTTTACTGGGAGTCAAGAGTGAGATCTCTCTCCCTAAGCGTCTTATTTTTAGACATTGTACATATTCTCCTTCTGAACACGGGCTAAAGAGACCCAACAACATTAATTGTGACTTCAAGCTAAGTTGATAAACTTTGCGGCCCAGAACATGACCGGTGGCCTGGCGTTAGAACTGTTGGAGAGGCCCTGTTCATTAGTGTTATGGGCAGGGGGCGGTGTGTGTTGTGGCTTTTTGAGAACCGGACTGTGAAGTGCCAGTGAGGAAGCAGCCTGCAGACTGTTTGCGCTGATGTCACAGAGAGGTATGATGACGTGTATGCACCAACAGTGCAGTTAGGTCTGTCAGTGCACATCCATCACAGACGTGGCTGGTCACTGGCCTCTCTCCATCCCCACAGCTGAGACCAATGTGGACAGACAGTTGGAGCCCCTTGTATTTAAAGCTAAGAAGTTCAGACAGATGACACCCCTCAGGGAGGGCTGCAAATGTGCGTCCCCTCCCCTGCGCTTTTTGAAATTCCCGGAGTGAGGCGAGAGATCCTGGTTATTGCCTGTCACTGTTTGGATTCGGTTGTTGACTAGCTGCTCATTCGAGAGTCTATTGAATCTCAGCTATGTTATTGTGTCTCTCCTGGTGCTCTTCTAATGAGACGTAAAGGGAGAAAATAATGCTGGTTGCCATTTAGCCTAATACTAAGAGACACTTTAAACAAGTCGAAACATGACCCGTGAACCACAAGCCACAAATTGTAAATCATTGATGAGATGCTCCTCTTAGCTATATATGCTCTGGACACCCTGTCAATCTTCTTTGCCAATTATGCACCACCATCTTTAATGTTTTTCCAGGAAGAGGTTGTATTTTTGACCTTCGTGGCCTTCTCTTTATGCTGGATTCATGCTTGAAGCGTCTTATGATATTGTTCTTTTCAGTCACATCGGAATGACAGGAAATTTCATTTTATTTGATTGCCTTCTACCAAGATTAACTATTTGGCTGAAATACATACCTATGCCGAATGTGCTCATTGAGAATGCCCAGAGGATCATTTTATTCCTCAGAGGTTGCTCTTTCATCGCTCTGGAACTGAGTGGAGTTCTCGGTTATGTTTCTTTAAGCTGAAAATTTGTAGCTTAGTTCATTTGATTTGGTCTCAAAAGAATATTATTTAAGAAGTTTTAATAAAAGACTTTGTAATTTGACATCTTGACAAAGTAACGTGGCTTTTTTTCTCTTTTCTTTTACATATATTTTTTTTTGCGTGTGTGTGTGTACATTATTCCAGTATGCCATATTTATGAATGAGTCACCTGGATCATTAATTCAGTTCATTTAAAATTAAGATTCATTGAGGAAAAAAATATTTTTTGTTTTTGGAACTGTTGTATAAACACAGGATCGGATTTGTTTTTCAGAATTTCAGTACCAGTATAAATGAATCACAGCCATACCTACTGTATTGATAGCTGGTAGCCTGTATGAGAACAACATCATGGAATACATGTTAAAAGAGTGAAAGAATGGAGAATATATATTCTTATGACCTGCAAGTATGTATTCTTGAATGTTATTCTAAGCAGTTTTACATATTCTCATTGTCACCCCGGTGTGTCGTTTTCATGCTTCAAAGAAGAAAAAAACAAACAAAAATGTCAAGTTTATTCAGCCTTAATATTTTTAAATGTGAATAATACAAGGACAACGAGATGGAGAGCAAACGCTTCAGATCTCTGGATACACCAAGCTTGTATATTCATTAAACTCCAGAAACAAATGTTTTCTGAGAACTTCAGATTGTTTATTGATTTTCATCTCTGAAGCTTGAGTAAGTCTGTCTGAGGGGCTCCCACGGGACTCCAGGGGTTCGATGAGGGTGTCATGTTTCAAACCTGGCTGCACACTGTGCCATGTCAACTCCTGGGATATGATAACAGTTAGAATGAGTGGAGAGGACAGCAGTTCTGTTTTATCTGGGTTCCTTACTGGTTCTCATTACAGGGTTGGAGTTCACCATGACTTAGATTTTTAAGTCCTCTCTGCACTGCTGTGATCCAGCTGAGAAAAATACATAGTAGCAGTGGAGATGAGACCCACAAGGAGTTAATTCTACTTGATCTGACCTTTAAAAATCAGTACTGTATGTGACCCAATATTTTTAGGTTGATTCAGATATATATTTCTTTACATGTTACATGTGTTTACTGCATGAAGCACATTTTAAGTTACCTTCATTATTTTTCTTTTTGAAGTAATATGAAAATAAGTATTAAAGTATTAATAATAGGTTTTTTGGTAACACTATTACTGTAGTCACATATTAGCATGAATATTACTAAAATATTAGCGATTTATTAGTACTAATTAAGCACATATTAATGCATTATTCTACATCCCTAATCCTACACAATACCTACACTTAACAACTACCTTACTAACTATAAATAAGCAGCAAATTAAGTATTTATTGAGGGAAAACTCGTAGTTGATAGTTAACAGGTGTGACCATTTTTTTATGTTTTCAGCCCATTTTACTTCTGTAACCTTATACATTTTCAGTATGTAAAGACATAGTAACGACTTGTATTTGTATATGCACACATGAGAGAGCCAGACAAAATCTGGCACATGGCATAGCAGCTACTTAACAGACACACTCTGCTTGTTTTCTTACGTATGTCACGCTCATATAAATAGCATTGATTTAAGTACCAACCATTCACAGCATCTGTGCTTTTTGGCAAAGGCTTCCTTTTGACACATGGACCTCTTTTATGTAGGTCCTTGGACTTTCTTCTCAAATGGACCTTGAGGACAAACAGCCACCTTGCCAGTGGCTCCACATTGACAATCCCAGATTAGGAAGATCTGCGGCCTGACCTCAGCACACGCTGTGTCTGAGCGGGTTCCTGGTATCGCATGACCAGTCATAATGGTGCGTAAGCCACATTGGGATGCTGTCAGCACTGTGCTTCTGTTCACTTTGCCTATTCAGAAACCATTGACCAGCACCTCTGGAAAAGCAGATCCTCCAAGTCATCAGAGGCGACTTGGTTTTAAACAATCCCCAACATTTATTAAAGGAAAAAAGAATATTCAACTCTGAGATAAATGTCCAGTGATATGTACTGACATGATAGCTAACGAACATTGCTGTTGGAGTTGCACTGCAAATATATTTATGCAACAACTTGGAGCACATCTGTTGCTGTGAATCATAATTTGAGTCACAGCTTGGTGCCCTAGTAATTACAAAATCTAATACGTTTGCTCTCACTTAAAAGCCTTCATGTTCCATACACATGAAACAGCAAACAAGAGATAAGACTTCAAAACACGGCTGCTTTCAAGGTAAAGGCAAGATTCAGGTAGATTGTTTTTCAGACTACCTTTCTGGGCTCTGGTGAGAATGATGTTAGCCATTTATAACTGCATTTTATTATTTATTTATTTTTCTGGTAGTAGATATATTTGGAGTTTATATATATATATATACTGTATATATATTTGTTTGTTTGTTTAGAAACTATCTATGCATGTTTCATTTTTCTTCATTTTCTATTAGGGAGAATATGTTTGATGCTAGGCATTCACCACTATATTGATTTTTTTTTTTTTTTATCTGTACGACTGATAGATGATGTTCATCTGATGTAAGTGTGAAAATGTTTTTATTTTTTTATTTATTTGATGTAGTAGTAGTCTATGACGTTTGTTTTATTGCTAGCTTTTGTTACTGCATTCATTCATTTATTGTTTTCATAATACTACAAGATGTTTGATGTTAGATTACTATTTAATAGTTTATTTACCCATTTTACAACTAGTAGACCATGTTTTTTTTTTAGCTTTCTTTTTGATGTTAGGAATTTATAGTGTTTTGTTTTTATGTTTTTCTTGTTTGTTTAATTTAATGGAAGTCTGTGATGTTTGTTTGATGCCAGGCTTTCATTAATACATTCATGCATTTATTTATATGTTTTAATTATACTAAATAATATTTGTTTAATGTTAGAAATGTATTACAGCTTTCTTTTTATTTTTTTTTTTGTAGTTTATTTATTTATCACATTTTATTATTTTATTTTATGTTAGGAATTTATGGTGTGCTTTTTACATTTACTAAATATTTTTTTTATAATACTAGACGTTTGTTTGGCATTAAGAGTTTATTGCTGCAATCTGCAACATATTTATATGTTAATGCGTTTAATACATTGTTTCACTGATGCGCCCATTTTTTGTGAATGTACAGTACCATAGTATTACCGGTTCCTCACATCTCATGTCATCCTGCCAATTTCTTCCAGTGTCAGCTGAAATTGACCTGCACAGATCAAATTTTGAGAACTTTGACAGTATACAACAAAACACCCCATTTACGTCTTTGTACAAGCCCCGGTCATCAGGAACATGCTCTACCAGCACCTTGTTATGGCATCTCAGATGAGGAAGAAGACTCTCATCACCGAGGCATGTCCTGTATAAAGAGCTTGAAACGGAGAAGACAATGTTTGTTACATATTGATGCCTATCAGCCCTGAATATGGGAGCCATGTTTCATCCACCCCCCTGTGCTTCTCCGCTGCTTGGCAGACATGCCCCTTGCCGCTGCATAATCATATTAATTTATGCCTTGAATCAATTATGCATTCAGATTCTCCTGATAGCTTGTCACTTTTTATCCATTAGTCTTTGTGCGCCGGTTGTGGGATGGTAAATAAATAGAGAACACAACACGCCCCACGTCGCTGGAGGTGTGCTGAGGCATCTGAGTGTATTTGTGGAGATTTAAGGGTTATTAAGCGAAAAGGGGGCAGGGTTGAAGGTGTCACATCCGAGTCGTATTTAACAAAAAGAGAAGAAGTTCACCAGGACGCTTGCCATAAACGATCACGCCAAAAAATGCAAATAGTTCCTCTGATGAGGCATGTTGCTACTCACTTGACAGCTTCAGAATAGCACAATTACCTGAGAGAAGAGAGCTGGCACTGGAGGGAGGTACGAGCTGGAGGAGACAGACTTCGGCATCTGGGCTCATGTTCACAAATTGTCTTATTGCCAAGAGTGTTGATGTGGAATGGGATATCCGCCTCCGAACTGACCTTAAACAAGAAATGTAAGGATGATTCACATGCGCTGTCAGGAAGACCAGCTGTGACGTGGACTACACGACTCTTCTTTTTTTATTTTGTCAGAGCGGGGCAGATAGTGCTATCACTGTGTCTTTGCTGCTAATGGCAAAACTCATTTGTTTAAATATATGCTATCTGGATAGGGAGCTAATGGTTAGCAGCTCTCTCGATCTAAATGGGCACTTGTATGTTTGGTAGTCCAGCAAACTAAACGCAGGCTTCTGAGGGGACCAAGTACATGTCTAATGCAGACGTTTCGCAGAGACAACAGGGCAAATGTGGAGTGTGTTGTTTTTGCATTCATCAGAGCCTCAGATATTTGCATTCCTTTAGACTGTTTACTGAATTTTTAACCAAACCAATTAATAACACCAACTTAAATTTAGCAAGAAAAATATATATATTTATACAAATATAAATATATACATGTAAATATCTCCTAAATATACCCTATATGAGTGTTTATTTATACATAATAAATATACAGTTCACAGTACAAACATATATTACATAAACAAAAACTTTTGCATGTGATTAATCATGATGAATCAGTTGACAGCACTAATGTATAGAGTATATTTAGATTTGTATAGATATATGTACACTCTCACATGCACAGTTCATTTCCATAGGAATTCTCAATAAGTGCATGTATGAGGAGGAAATCAGAGAAGTGATATAAAGCAAATGGCATTCCCTTTACGTAATAATAGGAAACCTATCAGGTTTCTACAGGGTTGGGGTTACACATCAATTAATGCCTAAATGCGGAGCAATCCGATCCATTTTCAAGCTGTGAGCTTCAGCAGTGTCTTATATTACGCAACGATGAGCTAGATATCTAACACCTTTCATTTCATTTTCTGCTGCTACAAAATGTTCAAATAAAAATAGCATTCCTCCATGAGGCCAAGCATGCAGAGATTCTCTGAGAAGCCTGATACATGTTGTTGGGTGTAATACAAAAACATTTAAAAACACAAGGCACCCTTTAGTTTGTTTGCCTCGTTATGCACCTTTAAATGACTGTAATACAAATGGAATAAAAAAATGAAATAAATAGAGGGTGGTGATGACTCGCAGTGTACAGGCATAGGCAAGTCTTGATTTATATTTGAACCTCTTTCAATACAAGAAAGAAAGACAAAGTATTCAGTATGTTACAGTACAGTAAGTGTGATTTTAAGGTATGCAGGTGTGTAATATTATTTGGCATACTGGCATTGGCCTTGTTTTCCTTGACCTATGACTTAACAACAACTACAAAATAAATTCCTCTGCTATTGTTAACAACAATTTTACCCACAAGGAGCTTTCTTAATACCTGAATCCTCTGCTCCCGTTTCCTCTTGGGATAGCAAAGTGTCTACTAGGTGCGTTTTTAAAAATCTTTTAAATTATGAATATTTAGACTTCATACTCATTGTACATAGTTGCTTTTATCATATTACATAATAGGGAAGTTTGCTAATGAAGACAGAACGCAGGAAAGAGACTTTGAAGAGAGCAGATCAGGACCATGGACAGCAGTCAGGGTCTAGTGGAGGCCTACATCTGAAAGAATGACTACTTACATGCATTTCTTAACTGTGAATTGTCATAAAATTAATGTGTGACCACTGAACAATCAAAGCATTCATTACTAAGTACAAAAAGTAAAACAACTTCAGCTGACAGTGCAATAAACTTTCCCATGTGCCCGGCTGCCCTGCTGAAAAAAACAATAGAGCTCTGGCCAAAACACAATAGAAAATGTAATGGATTTATCGGTTATAATGGGAATTGTAATGATTTTAATGGAAAGGTAAAGACATAAAGGTGTCAACTGGTATGTGATGAATTCTATTTGTGGGACGTTAAATCCTATTGAAAAAATACTCACAACACACTACAAAAAAAAGAGGGATTTTGTATTGGTTTTAACTTTAAAAGGTTAATGGTTCTTGATAGTATTTGAATGGAAACCATTTGAATTTCGCTGATGGTTTCTATTGGGCTTCTATTTTATTATTTTTTTTTTTCATATTAGCAAAATCAACGAGTAAAAAAAGACGCGGGAGAGGAAGTATCAGGCTGTTGAAAGTTTTTGTCTGCATACAAAAATGATCTGAAAACTCACCTCCTAGCTCTCCTAAGCGCGTGACGTGTCGCTTTCTCTGTCGGGCGCGTGCTGCTCTCACTCTGCTGTACAAAATGACGCCTAATTAAGTTAAGTGTTAATTAAGAGTTGAAAACACGTCTTTAATGTGAGGCTTAGTGTACTAGCACACATATAGGTTACAGAACAAGAACAGCTTCATCAAAAACTAAGATATTACATAAACAGACACGTTTTAAAGGTGCGCGCACGCACGCACACACACACACACACACACACACACAGATAAAACCGGATCGCCTATAGGTTGAACTCTATAAATCATGACGCAAACATCCGCTTGCCTTTTGTCTGTCTCTTGTCATCGAATGGATTAATTCGAATCGTCTTTATGTTATTAGTTTATGGGCCATGAGATTAGATATGAATATGAAACAGTCAACCTGCACTGCGACAATATATCAAAGGCAGTATAAAGGCGTTAATACGCAGACATGGTAAGGTGTAAGAAAGCTGACCGTCTCGATTTGATGCTTACAGATTTTTAACAAGTTAGTGATAAATACTGGTTGCTTAATATTTAAATGTACACAAAAATCTATTAAGCATATATTTTTTAATTAAAACATTGTTTAGCGATGTTTTTAATCCTTGTGCATCAGTTGGATGTTCTAAAATAGTTTAATTTTAGTTGCACTGACAGTTCCCAGGCAGCGGGTAAACTTTTTTCTGCCCTATCTGCCCTAAACACACCGATACTTATTAGTTGAGAATCAGATTAAGATTAATGTATTTGTCCATGTTATAATAGAGAAACGTCTAAACAAAATAAACCTTTTTGACACAAAACTTGCAGCATTTGTGGTGAAAATTGTAAATTGGTTCCTCAAGAAAAAAAGACAACCGGCCCAGTCTGTAAGACATGTGTTTCTCTATTTAAGTTTGATTCCTTGACGAAATCATTCAATGATCTTTTGAGCTTGGATTTGAAGAATTCATCTAATGATGTTGAAATTTACGTAGCAGATTCCCGGAGTAGATCTTGCTGAGAGAGGGAGCTCCTGCGCAAAATTATGCCTTCCCTTCTTATTTGTTAGCCGTTTTCATCTAAAAAGTTACCTATTTATAGTCAAGTGTACACAACAACCCGAAGGCATGGTAAACTGCGCCGTGCCGTTTGAAGCTGAACAGTGATCGACACCTGCTCTGACTGCACACTATAGGAGAGAAAAGAAAAGACGCCGCGCGCTCCAGCCAATTATCCGCCAGCAGAAGTGACACCCAGTGACCATGTGAGTACCGACATAATTACGCTTATAGATTGCGATGATACCGAGCGTCATATGTTACTTTTATCTTTATGTGTAACTTCACTTAATTATATTTGCATATCAATGGCAGCAGGTTAACCAGCCACCCCTCATCGCGCGCCTCTGCACAGCTCTCCAACACTGACAAAGCGCGCGAATGCACGAGGACAGCTTTGGACGTGATTATTAGATTAACTCTCTATTAGTGCTTAGTTACTGATGCACACTTGTTTTGTCAAAATAATCAAACCAAACGTAGCTTTAGATTAAATACAAATCTAGCAGGCTGCATTTTTAATATATAGATAATGAAAACATTATATGTAATAGATGCAATAAAATCAAACTTATTAAAAGTTAAGCATTATACAGTAAGCTACGTTAGTGGAAACCAGGGGTGCTGTGCTGTAACACGGAGTGAGTTATAACGTCATCAGTTCAACCGATAAGAAATATGCCACAGGGGAGAAATCACTATCACACACGAGCACTATCGTCCAGGGGGGACATTATTAAAAAATATATGGTTTGAGTATAAAGTATAACTAAATGTTTGACTTCTGAACGCTAAATGGCAGAGCTAGTGTCTTCCAAATCAGCAGGTTAACTTAATATTATATAAAACTAACATTTCATGTACATGTTTAAATATAATAGAAATATAATGCTAAATGCTGAGTAGTGTAAAAGTTTTCGGCATACTTCTAATATACATATAAAGATTGTGACACAGAGCATATTAGGCCACATTTGCCTCTGTCCTTAGTCATTAACACATACAAATGTTTTGTTACTTTTATAGTTGTGTGTGTTCTATTTGTGCTTTAAATATAAATATTTATTGTATGTTCACCATTTTGAATCAAGAGTTGGGTGGTGACAAATCTGCCATATTAAGTGTATTTGATTATCGCACTAAATGTATGCACAGCATTAAGATTGTTAGTGTTAGGCTGTCAGTAGGGTGTAAAAACAGCAAAAGTGCGTGAACTTGACAAAATCAACGATTTCTAAATGACTTAAATTTGTAGCAGCAAATGCAATGATATTATATCAAAGTGACATAGCGTGGGAAAAGCGTTGCAAGTATATGGTACGACATTGCACGCGCTCTCCTTCATGTATTCAAATGCGCAAGCGCACAGGCGAGCGACCCCCCCAAACACACACATACACACACGCACGCACACACACACAAAGGGCCTACACGTTATACGGAATTTACGCATCTCCAAACATATCAGCCAAAAACTTTTATTTTACCTAGACATAATATACTTTACAAAACGATGCATTTATAGGTCACTTTCAAGTGAGAAAACAATAATTTTGTTTAATGTGGCATTAATCGAAGGAGCGCGAGCACGACAAGAGCTCCTAAAGATTTATAGATTTATATTGGCGTTGCTGAATTATCTCCGAGGTGCCTTTAATCTTGATTTAATTAACATTAAAGTGAAGCATCAGTGAGAGAGGACACATCGGATCAAAGGCCGCTGTAGTATTTGTGCACGAGAGAATGCTGATGATATGATTAGACTGATAGACAGCAGATTAAATGAGCAGATCTCCACAATCCTGCGCTTGTTTAAAGCCCTGTCGCGTGTGCCCATATGAGGCGCTTCCAGCTCGGATCAGGAGAAGCTTTGGGACGGATATACATTAGGTGGCAGCAAAGAGACTCTATTTTTGAGCAAAGCACATATACTGGGACATGCATGCGGTGTATGTTAAATGTGGTGAATTAAGGGATACAAAAAGTGATGCCGTTATTTCAATACAGAAATTAGGGATTTAAAATGCCAGTACGTGAATCTTCATATATTAGAGTACATGTTTCCTATCATATAACTAGTGATTAATATTAATTAAAACAAGTTTAGTACTTTCTCTTGATATAAATAGTAGTTTCTTCCTGTTTAGGAAGATAACTGCATTGCTATGTTTTTATTCCTCTGCATTTAGCTGTATGTAATATAAATTTCTTTCTACTAATAAAAATAACTGTATTTCTAGTTCTATATAATATGCTTTTTTACAATTTGTAATAAATTTGATAATTGCACATGAAAAAATGAGAGAGAATGAATTGTTTTCACTCAATGAGGTCAGGCCGTATTTGTAGAGAGGGATAAAGACAAGCTTTGCTTGATAACTCACATTTGCCTGATAATTTATTGTTGTGTAATGTGCATCTTGCACAGACTATTGTTTGCTATAGGCAACTACCTGATCATGTGTTTTGTCAACACTTACAGCTAAAGTTTGCAGTGTTTTGCAGTCTCTTGTATGTGGAGCTGTCCAGGGTGCTGAAGTCTTTCTGGAATCTTTAAAATTCAGCTCTGCCACTGCCGGCTGAAGCTGAGCAGCAAGACTTAAGGGGAAATGAAGTCAATTAAACATAACATTCCTTAATGTATATGAGCAACTGTGCAGCCTACCCACAACTAGCTGAAACAAGATTGGGACATGTTTCTAATAATGCACCGAGCCAGTTTTTTTTTAACCTGTTGATATTGAACCAAATAACTTAAAATAGCATTATTTGTTATTTAGATAAAATTATATTTAAGCTAGTATTACAAACACAATACATGCAGTTGAGGTATTAAAAAGTGATGAAGGCAAAATTGAGAGGAAGATATGTAAAAGGTTATAACCTGCCAGTGTTACTTTAAACAGCCATTTCTACTTGATCTGACTTATGGTTGGTATAAGTGAATGTGCTTGTGTTGATTCAGTGATGTTAAATATGATATTACAATTATATTTGATCAAAGAAATTATGTTTAATTTGATTAAATGTAAATTAACTGTCTTTATTTAAGTCAGAAATATTGGTAGATATGACCGAATCAGCCTGAACACACTGACAAAAGAAAAAAGTCAAGAAGAAATAAATCCTTTGTCACAACTAAAAACCTTTAACGTCTGTAAATGTCTGAAATGAAAAGTGTAGGTTATACTGTTTCTATTTTTACTATGTAAGAGTTATTTTCTAACAAAACACCAGAGCAAAATGACTTTCCAGTACATGCATGAGGACGCTATTATTTCTAAATTCATAAAAGGAGGGCACTTTGGAGACATTGACTCGGTCAGCATTAAAGACTAGTCACCTGAGTGATTTACAGAATTTATGGCTCAGAACTAATTAGTCTTAAGTTTAATAAATACGTCATAAATTCAATCAGAGGCATTTTATTGGATTAAGATTCATGGTTCAGGTCATTGAAATACATTTATTTCCACCAACTGAAATATTAGTGTGGAGACATAAATAACCTGGTCTAGCACAAGTGATATCGCAGGCGATATCATTACTGCATAAACAAAGACCACACGGATGCCATGTGACTGAAGAGCCAAGGTGGAAGGGGGCAAAAAATAGGAGGGCTGATAATCCTGGGGTGTAGGATGGGGGTCCAGAGGGAGGTTTGCGTTTCCCCCCAGGGGAGAAATACATGCCGGGACACTAGAGGGATGGACAGACCAGGACAGTCGGTAACATCTCTCACCTTTAGCCCCACGCACGATCCAAAACAATACACCCGAGCTATATCCGTCATCTCATGCTGGCGTCAGTCTGCTGTCGCCTGCCTCTCCTCTACTCTCTCTCTGCCCCTGCACTGTATCGAAATAACAGCACGGCCAGTATGGCAGCAATGAAGCGTTGTTACACAATGTCTCTTGCTTATTATTACCCTAGCGTTCCAATGAGCACTGGAGACTGGTTGGGATGTGACCTTTGGCATCTTGTTCTCTTTTGGAGTATGCAGTGGAAGTTATAGGGGCAGGCTGGATCTGAGATATGAAACTTTTCCTCTGTGTCAGCAGAATTTGGGGATTTGGTTGCATGTTAGTCCTCTGTTTGTGTCTAGGAGCTGATTGATTGTTCTCTTTAATTGGGGAAAGATCTCCTTCAACTCTTCACGCTTGTACTTTGTCATTCTGTTTGCAGGGTTGCTAAAAAGAAAACGTTAATAATACTTGATATAGTATGCATTATGAAAGTATTTTTAATGCATTAACAATGCATTGTATGATCTTATGAAAAATTATAACCTCATTTATTGCATATTGTATCTGTTCAATCTTACACTTCTAGAAAGTATATTTCATGAAATAACATGATGTTTAAAAAAACTGCTAATATTATTAATCATTTTAACTTACACAGTTACTTTTGAAAAGATATAATATATTATAACATGAGTACCTTTATAACGTACATTAAGGGTCTATGTAAAGAGTTTGCATAATTGGATTTTGAAAACATCTTCATAGATGTAAATTGTACAGCTTTTAACATTTTTTATTAAGGTATAACTGGTAATTGATTATAAACTATTTTTTATGCAATATAAATATGTTCCATAGCCAATGAGAAAAAAAAAATCTGAAAGAAGTCTATCAGTGATGGGTAACTGCAGCAACTTTTGGGATCAATGTGTCCAGCAACACAGAGGTAAAGAGAAATAAAGTGAAAGTAATGTTGGCAAATGTTGTAGAGCACTTTATGTATGTATGAGGATAGAGTCATGATATGTATTTTCAATATCATGAAGGTTTCAAAATAATGGATTTACAGATTTCGCAATTACATTTTCTCCTTGGGCATATCTAGAACTGTCTATCAATATTATTCAGCCTGTATCCAAATGTGTGCACTCCACTAAGCATGCAAAATACTGTATGTTAAATTATGCCCAAATATGTTGCTTTTTTATGCTAAACTAGAGATGAACCTACTACGTTGTTTTTTTTTTTAATTCTCAAAATTGCCTGAGAAGTCATTAAAAGCAAACAAACAAAAAACTTACTACTACAGTATCAGGAATGATCAACTTTTTAAAGTTTTGAATGCATCAGGACTGTTACACTGCCACAATAAGAGTTTAAAATGAAACTTTCTAAAAAAAAAAAAGGCTACAAATGACTTCTGCAATACATTTCTTGAAATATATGCTCATCTAGCTTTTCTATAGTGACTTAACTCCACGTCTGAGTGTATTACTAAAAACTAAGCAGGTATATTATCCTGAAAATTGCCAGAAGTCCCCTATTTGCAGAATGAAAACGTCCCGTTAGAAACAGTGGACGCACGAGTGAAAAGCGTACGCCGCAGCTGATTGGACAGGAGTTTAAAAAGCATGCGCTGTCACTTTAAGAAGCAGTTCTTACCTGGACACCAGCCACCCAAGGTAACTGACGCTTTCTATCTTCAACACGCCTACATATATGCATATGAAGCTTTTAATCATCCCCTTCTACATTAAAATGGCATACGGTTGCCATAAAAAGCATGTAACACCTTAACGTGATTTCACTCTCGTTTTGGTTTCATTTTAATGTCGAGCGAGATTCTGAGATGAATAAATTCACCCACAACATTAACTCGAGAAAGTCAGAAAGATGTTGCGAACGAAGTGCGCATGTATCAGATCCATGCGATTTCAAGATTGTCACGCCGTCCCTGTTTTCGTAACTTTAGCCCCTCTCGATGGGAATAATACGCATTGTTGTAGCGCGTGGTGCGCGTTGTCCTTGAAATGTTTAGTAACATTGAGATTGAGACAGACAGCGACGCGGCCGCCATGAGATCGATTCCTTCCTTAAGCTTGAGAAATTGCTCAATTCTGTTGCAGAGCGACGTTTCTAGCGAGCACATGGTAGTGTGTCAGGCGAGGAGCACGCTGGATGTGTTATTGTTTCTGATGGGACACCCACCAGGATATAACGTGAGCTGAGTGCTGCAGTTTTAGCCAATATAAATCGGCAACTCATCTCGAGGTGCTCTGATGCCTCATATGTCCTTGTTGAGCTTTGTTTATTTACAAAGGGGCCTGATCCCACTTCACAAACACTCAAAATGTGGGCTGGTACGTTAATGTATTTTACAAAGCCCCAAGAGGGCCATGTAGGAATATATATATT
>JAUMHQ010000078.1:11331982-11348758 GCA_032361165.1 Enteromius paludinosus | reverse complement strand
CAAAATGTATCACTAAGTGGTGGCGCTTACTCGCGTCGTCAAGTTCTGGAATAATTTTGCTGCTGAAATGTTAACCTCTGCAGCCTGAGCCGGAGACAGAATTGATTCATTCGTCTCTCGAGTCTTCTGGTTTTTTGAGTCGTTCGTTCATCACGTGACAGCCCCATAATCTTAACCTATGCAGCCTCGTTCTTCCCGAGTCACATTAAAGATTCGTTCAAGAACGACCCATCACTAGTCTTGAGAATTTCTGACCATTGCCTGATTGTCTATGCGCTTTATACACAGAAAATGCCAATTTTAATAAAAAAGGAAGGTTTAAGGCCTCAAATAGGCTACCGAAACATCGCTGTTCACGTGGGTGTGCCGAACCGAACAGGGAGAACCGAACGGTTCGATAAACCACCGAAAACCGTTGCATCCCTATTTAATATACTAATTTACATCAACAATTTATTTGAATAGAAATATTCAAGAAATACTCTTCCAAGTGGCTACCACCGCAAGTGAATTTCAGGCTTGTGGGAAACACTGATCTTCCCTAATAAAGGGAAAGCATGATTTGGTTTGTCTGCAAGGTTTCAGGATGTGTGTTTAGCAGGAATCTCAGATGCTTTTTTATTTTTATTTTACAGTATTTCTTGTTATCTTTCCGAAGAGGAATGGGAAATAGAAGAGGGAAGCCAAGCACAGAGGCAGTCTGAGTTGTATGTGTGCTGTCTGGGGAGCTTAGTGTGATACACAGAGGAATAAACAGAAAGGGCAATGTCTGGGCTGCAACACTCTCTTTCTCTCCTCCTGTTTTACCCATCCTCTCTCTATCTGAGCTTCTTGTCTCCATTAGTATAGATGTTTTTCTGCAGTTTTACCCTCACAAATTCTCTCTCTCCCTCTTTTTTCTACTATTTCTCTTTATATCTGGATCCTCTTGTCTATGTGAGGCATGTGAGTGGTGTGTGTGTGTTGCTCTGTGCTTTTGGGACTAGCAGAATGTCTGTTTTGAGGACAACAGCGGGGGGCTAATGAAAAGGCTTTGTTGATTTTAACGAATTACTAGCCACTGTAGCCAAAATAAATATAATCTGCTTTTTGGATTAGTTGTCACAGACGATTTTACCTACTGACGGTGATTAAAGAACCGGGCAGACAAGCCGGCCAGCATCTCTCCAGTGACCCCCCTCAATAAAATGCCAATAAATAGCAGCAAATAAAGACTTAGAGCATTAGTTATCTGTAATAAACAGTGACACCCTATATAATGTTGGGTTGGACTTCAAAGCAGCCGGGTTTATAAGCAGAGCAGCCGTAACCCTGTTAGCTGAGCCGCATGCCTGCTCTCCTCTGTCATGTTTTAGAGATTGCGATAGCCAGAGGATCTTATTATTGTGAGGTAATTAGATATGTTTGCCGTCTTTCTGTGGGGGGAGCTGTTTCAAAGCAGTTTTTTGGTGCAAAATCCGATCGAATGATTTTAGCGCTTAATAACTGAGTCGCGTTTGTCAAAGCTTGTAAAACATGCTGACCACTTATATTGCCATTTATTTGCGGCCCACGTTGATGTGACCGTTATAATCCAGACATTTAAAGTAGTGAAAATTAAAATGCAAACCTGAGATAAAAGAGTTTTAATCTGAAATCATATTGAATGTGAGCATTTTATTATTTCAATGATGATTGTTTTGATAATAAAATTAATATATATTTATTAGTGCTGAGCAATGATTAATGCCATCCAAAATAAAAGTTCTTGTTTATGTAATATGTGTGTGCTGTGTGTATTTATATATATATATATATATATATATATATATATATATATATATATATATAAGACGTACGCATACAGTATGTAGCTTTTTTTACATGTGTATTTATATAAATTAATTTATATTATATTTAACATATAAACATCACTTTTTTGCAATGCATGTGTGTCTGTTTATATATATATATATATATATTCATTTTGTTGTTAAATTCATTATTTATTCATATGCATTAAGATGCTGTATTTATTTTCTATTTACTGTGTCTTGGGATTTCTTGGTAGTATTTTTGTTTATTCAATAAAATGCACATGTCAACTGCAAGTTTGTGCTAAAGCTGCCCGTTCACCACAGCTCTCTAAATATGCATCAGTTCGATGGGAAAGCAAGCCCCATTTCTGTTTTCCCAGATTTGGAAAATTTTGACAGCGGGCCCTGCCCGTGTTTGCACTGCGACATGAAGCAAAACGATCCATCAAAGTTAGCGGCAAGTATGCAGAAAGTCAGGAGCCTCAGAAGCCGAGATCTAAGAGGGAAAGAACAATGGGCCTCCCCTGACAAACAGTTAAAAAAGCCTTAAGACTACAGTTTAGATCTGTAATGTCATGGAGAATACAAATGAAGGAGCTGTCACTCTCAATTTTCCTGAAAGCCTTTTGATGTTTTCTTCTAAGGATGGCTGTGAGGGGAAACAGGTACCCAAATGTGTCTAGGGCTGCCTTCTCCACTCCTGTGGATTGCTTGAAATATATTCACATGAAAATCAGCTCCACAGAGGTTATTCCCTTGTTTAAAGCTCTCGCTCTGTGTGTGCTGTGTTTTTTTTTTTGTTTTTTTTTAAATAGGTTTAAGAATTAAACTCCAACCGTAATCAGCTTACACTCCGGCAACTTGTAAAGAAAGTTAAAAACAGACTTTTTCAAACAAAATTACGGGAGGAGGAGAGTTTAGCGAGGTGAGTTAGTTTAGGACCGCAGTACCAGGGGAATGGCATGACATGGACCACTTGATGCTGCTTTAGAGAGGGTGTGAACCCCGAGACGCAACAGAATAGAGGCGGACGGGGCACATGTTTGGTCTGGCACTTAAACTTCAGCTGGAGCTGAGTGGGTGCATTGTGGGGAATTCTGCAGTGTTGCGTTCGCTTCATGTGAGGTTTGCATAAAAATTTCACACATCTAGCAGCAAATGTGGATGAGCTCTCGTATAATTTTGCTTTGGGAGGATTTTAGATCTTTATGTAAGTACACATTTAATTTTATAGCATATAAGATGGAAAATAAGTATATGCTGTATGGAAAAGTAGCACTATTTGTGTGTGCGTGTGTGTCACCTGCTCTTTCCCCTTCCTCTGACATCTCTGCACAGGTGATGGTGCCACGGCGCCCATAAGTGAGGATTAGCGTGTGCGGCTCTGGACTCATTACCAGTGGGTTGTGGGTTCAAATCCTAATGAATATTCATGCCAGATGATAATGATGATCCCAGGGTTCTTTAGGCCCCTCCCTCCACCCCCTCCCTCCTTCAGCAGGTTGATAAAACACTTGCCAAGCTGGCATCCCCTAAGAAATTATTAATTATCTGGTTAATGTGCATCAGGCTGTGTGTCGGTTGATTAATCACCAGTGAGGGGGCTGTGTGCTGGAGGGGGGGCTTTATTTTCCTTTCTGAGTTACTTTACCTTCCACCTTCCTCCCTCCTTTCCTGCCTCCCCCAGCTACTCGCACAGACGCTTTTGTCTCCTGCACTTCAGTGCAGAGGTTTTCAAGGTTTCTGTATTGATATTATGGCGGCCGATCAACAATGTCTTTGATTTTATACTTTCTCTGTATCTTTCTGGCACCTTCGTTCCTTACAAATATATTGCTGTTTTGTGTTGTAAGAAGGTTTCTCACTATAGCAATTTTTTATACATTTTGAACATCTTAGGATTATAGCAAGAGGGTCCTATAAAAGTAAGCAAGTAAATTAATAAAATAGTTTTACATTTATTTATTTTTAATAATTGTTGTTATTATTATTATTACTTACATGTGGCAGACTTTTGCATCCAAAACAACTTCTCCAATGAGTTTATGAGGATTGAACCCACAATGCTGATGTTGGGTGGTCTGCTGAATGTGCTGAATATGACAGTTAATATTATTTTTCCCCTAAAAATCTTCTTTTGACTAAACACTGTTTATATACTGTTGTTCAAATGTTTGGTGTCAGTAAGATTTGATTGATTTTTGAAGGATCATGTGACACTAAAGTAATGTATGCTGAAAATTCAGCTTTGTTATCACAGGAATAAATGACAAAAAAATAAAAAAATGAATTAGTGCTGTCAAATGATTAATCGCATCCGAGGTAAAACTTTCTGTTTACATAATATGTGTGTGTTCTGTGTATATTTATTATACACATATAAATACACACAATGCATGTATGCATTTCAGAATTGTGTGTGTGTATATATATTAAGTATATTTATATATAATATAATTAATATAATTTTATGTAAATATTTTCAACATTCATGTTGTGTGTATTCATTTACATAATAAAAAGACACAGTACACACTGTTGGATGCAATTAATCGTAATTATATTGAAATACATATCAAATGTAAATAAAAATAAAAATATCCCACAATACTCATCATACATATTGTACATAATCTCTTAATTTTCCTGCCTGCCAGTTTACTGAAATCGCAGGGTCTGTTGTGACCAGACAGTTCTTTTCTTTTGTAGAAATCAGTCGCAGCTGCTTGCAGTAGGAGTTTGAGTATGTGTGTTTGTGTGGGTAGCCATTGATGTCTCACTGTATCTTCCGCGGAGAGCGTCTCCTCAGCCCCAGTTGAGATTAAACATTTAATAGCGTATTACAGCATTTAGCCGTGGTTGTGGCCTCCATAGGCTTACGCCTGTTTCCCACAGTCACTGCTCCGTTTCTGCAGTCTGTGAAATCAGGAAAGGAATAGGAGAATTGCATTGTAAACAAAATCCCACAGGGCGGCATGTGATCTCTCTTTCAGGCCGAGCTAGTTAAACGGTGCTGCTAGTTGGACAGAGAAACGGGTTGCCCTGTTTGTGCTGTGAAAATCCCAACAAATATCATATTCCCTTTGCTGACAGCGGCTTGATGGTGCCAAACAATGTTTGTGGCTCAAAGTTCAGCATTTGCATTAGAATTATTTTATCCCCTATTCCTTACAGGGCTTCCTGAGCACAATATGATAAGTAAAGCCAAGTTTACTTTGCTTAATCTCTGCTATTCCCAAAGGTACAGCAGATAAGGGAGAAAGGGAGAGAGAGAGAGAGTGAGAGAGAGAGGCAACAAACAAATTGCACAAAGGAAATGTGTTTACTTACTGTTAAAAGTCCACCAGGTTTTTTTTTTTTTTACCGATCATTGATTTTATTCAAATTTCTTGGGGTCCTGTAATGGCAAACATGCCACAGGGCCATCTTGTAAGGGAAAAGGCAAGCAAGACTTGGGTTCTCCTGGTATCATTCACCCTTTTTAACCTAAAAGGCAGAAATTGGGGATTTGAGAATTACATCATTAAATTGAAGACTTAATAAACTAACTAAATTGAACAATCGTGCATTTTTTTTGTCAGTACTGGAACGCCTGGGAGATTAAATAAGCTGGTGAGACTCATGAACTGTTGATTCAAACAATACAATCTTTTGGGAGCGTTTTCACGCTGTGAAAGGTCAAGGAATCTGCATACAGTAAGATCATGCCCTTTCACCAAGCATCACCTAATTGATTCGTATGTTAAGCCGCATCATTATTATATATCTAATACACTCTGCAGTTGGCAATTCAGGACTAGCATGTTGTTGAGAGATAGAGTTTTCATTTTTTTTCTTTTGGACACACACTCCTCTAAGACCAAGCCGCTAATGAGAGAAGGGAATGGAGGTTACGAGGGACTAAAAATAAATGGCTGTATTGGAGTTTGCTCAGTGATTTTTCCCATTGATTAGTCGCATAGCTAATGCATGCTCATTCCTCAGCTCAGCACTAATTAGCATGCTCAGCTCAGCTTCAGACCAGTTGACCAGCAGCTTCTCCGCAGGCTCTCCGCCGCCACTGAGTGACTCTGAGCACCACCAGCCTCGCGTAGCCCAGCTCTTGCTTGACTAGATGCTTTTGTTCTTTTTGTCTGTTAATTCGCTTTAGTTTTGTGCTAATCATAGGTTTAGTGTTAATGACATGGAGAATAATAATAAAAAGACATTCGATGACTTTGCAGATTTTGGAAGTTATTATAAACCTTAATTTGTCACTGGGTAGCTTGCGTTTACTTGTAGCATAAAAACTGGCCAGGAACTGAAAACTCAAAACAGGAAGAGACTGTCTGACCAACCATAGTTTGCTTTGTTTTTATGTCATTTTGAGCTGAGAATATCTAAAAATGCATTTACAGAAAACACTGAAAGAAAATATCAGAAAGTAAGATCAGTAAGATCTTCTTTTTCAGTTAATATTTTTATTAAGCAAAGATGTATTAACTTAATCAGATATGACGGTAAATGCAGTAGTTATTCATGAATGTATGTTACAAAATATAAAGAATCATGTGACGCTGAAAAATCCAGCTTTGACATCAAAAGAATATAGTAAAATAGAAATGATGATGTTAAATTGAAGGAATATTTCTCAATTCTACTGTATTTTTAATACAACCTTATAAATCCTGCCTTATAAATACAAGAATTGCCACATGGTTTGTGTAAATTGCCATAGCCTATGTCTGTGTCTGTCCAAAAGCAGCAAGCACTCATTATTTAACACATACGTCAGAAAACAAAGTGTGTCTTAAAGCTGCAGTCATCAATTTTTTGTATTTAAAATGTACAACATGTGTATAGTAAGCGAGTATATCATGAATTAATTTGGCTTATCCTGAATCACTATTGGACACTTATCATTAGCTTTCATATTTCAGACTGGTTCTGGGAGGAATCCCAATTTTCTTCCACAAGGCGCATGCAGTTCTGTTTACTAAACACAGGAGCTCCAAAAGTTACATTTAAGGTTTAAACAAAACTCAAAAACTAAAGTTGTGTGAAACACAGCTAATTGCATTTTAATAAGCATGATTTGAGCTAAATTGGATAAATTTAGGATAGCTATTTTGTCAGAGCTTGTTACTGAAATTAGCTCTCCATGTCATTCTGACCTAATGAAACAATGCCTGTTACTTCCTTTAGTATTCAGTGCGATTGATTCAAGCCACTCGACATATGTAATACACCACTATAGTATTGTATCACACTTACATGGAACGACATGATGTAGTTAGCCGCTACTCTAGTGATTAATGGCGATAGCAACCTGAAGGCCCTATAGTGCTGCGTGATGGTTTTATTTGACTCTCTTCATGCCTGTTCTCAGTGCCTGGCCAAAAAAAAAAAATCCCTGACGCGATGCTATGGGAAGCGTTTGAGAAAGTGCATGGCAGTATCATAGCGGCACTTAGAGGGGGATTAGATTCTCGTCAATGTGCCTCTGAGGCTGTGCTAAAGTTACCCCTCGCAGGCCCTGGCCATTGACTGCTACTCTAATGGCCTAGTCTGTTTCCTCCTGATGGGCATCGACTGTAGGCCTGATCAATATGGGTTTCCATCCAGAATCCGAGCGGGATGCTCAAAAACCAATAAGCAGGCCGAATGGCATGAGTGAACCCCGGAAGTAAATGAATTAGTTATCAAAAGGTGGTCGCGCTCAGGGTGTTTGTGCTTTTCTCTGGAGTGTAATTGTCACAGTGGTGTAAGCTTTTCATTTTGGTTTCTTCCTCCTCCATGTTCTAGGCTAATTTTGGTAAAGTAATAACATTTGCAACGATATGTGACAACTTTGAGTTGAATACAAAACCAAAACTGAACTAAAGACTGGCATGTTGAAGTATACTGCTACTTTTTCTATAAAGTTATTTTTCCCTCAACCCTAAAACACAGTAAAATAAAATGCAAAATACGAATAAAACGGTAAAAAAATCTATACAAAAAATGTACGCAATGCTTATTGTCATATTTTATTTTATCTTTTATATGCAGTTCTGTGTAAGACACAATGGAAACGTTATGTGCTTTCACAGGATGCTGTCCAAAATGTTTGGCAGTCAGTGGGACAGTGACAAGACTCCTGGTTAAAAATATTTTAAATTGTTATCCGAAGATGAACTGCAGTTTTTGCTCGCGTAATACCTGTAAGTCGCTTTGGATAAAAGCGTCTGCTAAATAAATAAATGTAAATGTAACATGTGTGTGTACTGTGTATGTTTATTATATATGTATATATATATATATATATATATATATGCACTCACATACATGTATTTATTTATATATATTTATATACATGTAAATAAATGGCAAAAAATTTTAAATATATACTGTATTTGTGTGTGTGTTTACACATTGTCTACAAAATTAATTGTCAATTATTGACATTGATTTATCGAATCTATTGACAGTCAGAGTTTCATTTAATCAGTGATCTGAGGATGTTTATTTGTTGGCCCGTATATAAACTTATCGATATAGAGACCACTATCGATCACGCTCAAATTTAATTTTGTTGTAGTTTTTTCTTAATTTTTGTAGCTTCACTTTATCAACACTTGCATACAGCAGGGGATCTCTAAAGCAATGTTAGTGGCATGGTGGCTGATGCCACGGCAGAACTGGTAAGAGTGTGTATTTTCAGTCTCACGATTGCATTTTTTTCCCACCGTGTGTCTATTCTTTGCCACATTACCTCACCATCTTAGCATAGCTCGAGCATCTCCCCGCGTTGGAATCCAGTTTCCAGCCCCATTCACGGCAGCCGGGGGTCAGATCTCAACCCCACTCAATCTTTACCCTGGAGAATGTGCATTCTTTCAGTCAAACCTATCGATCGACTCTATTCCTGGAGCTCCAGCGAGCCTGTCCCATCCCCAGTTTGGTTCCTCTGCAAACGTTAACTCTTGACGGCTCAGGATGGCCCTGTGGCATCCTGGCAAACGAGGGTCTCTCGTTGTCTCCACGCAAAATTTTAACTCCGAGCTCCCTGATCAGTCTCGAGGCTGTCTGTTAAGAGCGCTCTTTGTTTTGCAGACGTCGCTGGTTCAATATTATGGCATCCCTGGTGACACGAGTAGAAGAGCTATTATGACTGATGCTCCAGAGGAAGGGGAGGAAAAAGCCAACAGTGTGGTTTGGATTCTTCGCTGAGAGCTCTGGTAACCC
The DNA here is from genome assembly GCA_032361165.1 of Enteromius paludinosus. Taxonomy (NCBI): domain Eukaryota; kingdom Metazoa; phylum Chordata; class Actinopteri; order Cypriniformes; family Cyprinidae; genus Enteromius; species Enteromius paludinosus. The sequence goes on along the minus strand of JAUMHQ010000078.1, from coordinate 11,339,756 downwards.
GACCCTCACCGTCCAACCGGAACAGGAGGAGGGATGATCAGGGGACTTGTTGCAATCGCGCAACCCTATTCCCAACCGCACGCGCATACACACGAACACACTCCTTCTGTCAAGCCCACCTTCTTTCTTTCTTCTTCCTTTCCTTTTTTTCTGTATGGAAATACGTGCCTGCCATTATTGGTGTATTTCTTTAGACGTGTCAGGAATTTGAGGCTCGGGGCTATAAGAGTGGCAGTGCTTCAATTGGCAGCAGTCAGGTTAATAAATTCTGAATAGAGATGCATAAATCAGTGAGAAGGGCCCGTTTTTTTTTCCTCCCAGCTTTTGCTTTTCTTCCTCCTCTCAAAAAGAGGCCTTCAGAGGATTGTTGTCTATCAGTCCAGAAAATGGAGAGGAGAATGCCTTCAATACCCAGGGCTGGTTAGCAGATTGTCATTTTTAGGTTTGATGTTCCTGGGTCTAATTGTCTTTCATGTGAACAATGGCAGCAGCTCTCTGGTGAGACGTGGCGAGCGGGGTAGAGGGAGGGCGGCCCGTGCATAGCAATGTCCTTTTTTATTATTAGCTTGTGAAATTAGCAAGCTGGAAGTCGTTACAAGGATTTTCAACCGCCCGCCATCTCCCCCCCCATTCGTTCGCTCTATTCTTGTTAATTGTAATGCAGGGTTTGAATTTGTTTGTGGAGCCGCCGACAATAGCAGCGGAGAAAGTCCGCGTTAATAGACTTTTACTCAGACTCTTGCACTTCCAGTCCGAGTCCTAATAAGGTGTCTGTCGTAGAGGCGGAATTTGTTTAAAAAGCGTGGTAATTGATGTATTGCGGCGAGTGTGAGCTCGGCCCTGCTTGATTAATGTATGAGTGCGTGTCCGTGTGTGTGTGTGCTGTTTTTTGTTGAGCCGATTTTAAAAAGGCCTCTTAACTGGGTCTGGGGATAGTGGCAAATGCTCCGCTGTAAAGTACTTCATAGCAGCTGTTAAAGGACCTGACAGCTGCTGATGTCTCATGGGGTTTCGTGCTTTTTTCCCGTTCTGATCAGAGGAGGAAAGGGGTGAAAAAAAGAAAAAGAAGTGTAGGCGATATAGTCCTTGTCAATAATTGCAGCACTTAAAAATCTTATAGAGGGATTTTTTTTTTCTCATAGTGACTATCCCCTGAGATGCAGTTTCAAAGGTTCATTTAGTTTCACTTTTATGCCTTAGGGCTGGAGCAGAGAAATAGAGTTTATTTTCACCAAAGTGATTCATCTTGGTTTAGTCATTTTGAAGTTACCATAGTCGCAAATAATGGACACTTAAAGTTCATCTAGGTGGTTGGCCAGGTTAAAGCTTACCTCAGCAATTTATGCTCAGTGGTGCTTTAGTAGATTTTAAAGCCCGTAGGAGTGTTCGCATATATTTGCGGACACTTTAATGTAGAAATACTCTCCACGGCTTTTTCTGTTTGGTTTTATTGGCGGTGCATACAGTATGACATCATAGGTCTCTGTGCTATAAAGATGGCCACCCCTTCTCTCTCGCTTAGGTAAGGTGTTTAGGGTTTGACATCTTCCTCCAGGAAAATCTAGTTAATGTATCTGTTAGATATGCTAAAAGTAGAGTATATTGGTAGTTAATTTAGGGACAAGTTCTTTATTCTTTATTTTTTTATTCCTAGCATAGTTGTCTTTTTATTATTATTATTATTATTATTATTATTGATGTGTTATTGTAAGGTCATTAATCTTTATTTTAGTATCAACTTGATTTGGTTTTATTATTTTAATTATTGGTTTATTATTATTATTATTATTATTATTATTATTATTATTGCAGCTTTCATTATTTCATATTAACTGAATCTACATAAAAGTTCCTTGTGTAGTTGTTAGTTTCTAAGTCTCTGTATTGTTTGTTTTATCATTATTATTATTATTATTATTATTGTTTTTATCAGCAGCAACATAATCACATTTTTTATTATTGTGAGTGTGTGTTATTGTTAGACCATTTAAATATGCGTATTATCCCTATTATTAATTAAATTTCAGAGTAATTGAGACATATATATATATATATATATATATATATATTAGGGATGGGAAGATTCCCCGATTCGCTCGGTGCATCGTCTAAAAAAGTTAACGATGCGATGCTTCGGTTTAATATGGGTGCATCGGATACATATTGGCATTTGTATCGCGATGCATCGTTTCTAACGTATCTGCATCTGTAAATCCCGATTTGTTTCTTTATAATTATTAGTAGACTTACAATACTTTCATTATTTAGAAAGTGGAATTTGTAAAATATGTCGCGCCACTATAAAATATACAGGCAGCACGACGAATCTGACAACACACTTGAAGCGCAGACACTGTGTGCGTTTGGAGACTCCTCCTCTTACTCGGATTCAGCTGAACCTGCTACTGCTAGCGGGACGCTGGGTGAGCAAGCGATCAAAACGCGATTGTGTTTTCACACTGGCAGCGTTTGTGGCGCGCAGCTGAACCGCGGCTTGTATTGCAGTAAGCTAAAGACAAGCATCTTATTCTTGTCGTATTTTCCAGCGTTCTTCTCCGAACACTGTGTGCCATGTGCTTTGATTTATGTCATTGCCAGCATAATGTGTTACATATTATATTTCCATATTATAGTTTACACAATAAACACACGGTTTTCCATATGTGTATATGAAAAAATTGCAGAGCCTGTCAGGAAAAAATATGTCTGACCCTTCAGAAATATTACATTTTGCCAGGCAACCGAAGGCTTGCATGCCAATGCTAGATTGAATAGGTTACGCTTTGAGATCCAAGACACATTTCAGAAAGAATTCCAACAATAAAGTGTATTTGGATTGAGTAATTGAATTGAAAAACTAATCTTAAAGCTATAACAAATGCCTCTAGTTTTATTCATTTAACAGGCCTTTGAGGTTTGGGCAAAAACGTGTGTAAATTATGTGATTTTGTGCATTTTATTTTTTCATATGGTGAGTGTGAACTGCTCGTTCCAAGACGATAACTGACTTTTTTTATCTGTAAAGACATTCAGCCTTACAGCGTTACAGAGAATGAGGGCTGTATCGTATCCCATTGCATTGCTAGCAGCTTCATGTATCTTTCATGTATCGTATCGTTGGCTATGCATCGAGATGCGTATCGCATCGGCCTCAGTTATGGAGATGCACATCCTTAATACACACATTTGACAGCACTGTTGCTTTATTTATTTTAATTTTACACTGCGTTACCATGTATGTTACAGTTAGCAGAAATATCTGTCCTGTGTAATGAGCCCCCACAACTTTTCTTACAGATGTTATTTTAGATATACTTTTAACAGTGCAGATGTATCCTACATTAACACTCATCTGTATTGTTACAATAAAACCTAATAGATTCACACATTCACGACGATAAAGTGTTATGCTGCCAAAATGTAAGATAAAAACTTCAAAGTAAACAGAGACTCGTGTCATGCCTGATAAAACCTCAGAAAGTTGTCTTTATCATATGCTGAGTGTGATATCACTGACATGCATACATTAGCAATCAGTGTGACAGCATGACAGAAAGGGAAGGCTATTTCTTTACACTGCCGCTCATAGATGGCTGATTGTCAAGTGTTGCACAGCTTATGCTATATGACCAAAAGGTCACCCTTCAACCCCTGCATTCACATGAACATATCAGTGCTTTAATCAGAGCGTGAAGAAGATCAGCGGGATCGTAGATGTTCTAAAAGGGAAGTAAATAGCTACGAGGGGGAGGGGGAAATGTAATAAATTTATGAGATAAAGTTTGATAAAAGTAGGCTACCCGTGAAGTTAAGTCTCTCTGTACAAAACCCACATTGAAACAGACATCCGAAGGTATTTGCAAGTGCTTACAAATGCACTTTGTTCACAAATCAATGCGATTTAAAAAAATACCCACAGGACAACATGACATTGGAGAGATGAGCTTTTAAGGGAGAGAGAGTGAGAAAAGGGAAAACACATCTTGTCCAGGTATTTATGCCAGCTTGTTTTTCAAGACTATAACCATTAATCCTTCAAAAGGAACGTACGAAAATTGATAGGGAAGCAGTCGTACATGATGATGATCTGACAGGAGTAGGCCAAGATTATTTAAAATGCACAAATGGAAAATCTCCAGTGCCTTTATGTTGTGAAATCACCCAAGGAGAATCAATTGTGTGCATGCTTAATCAAATTCCATGCACATTGCTTGGATTTTTTTTTTCTGCCTGGGAAATCTACGCATCACAGATATTTTTCCACAAGGCATTTGTAGATACCAGCCTCTGCAGTCACTACAGACGGCCTGCTAATTTGCAAAGTTACATCTTGTGGCTGTGTTTCTGTTTAAGGAATACAACAAACAGGCGTGAGAAAAGATAAGGAAGCATTAAAAATTACGGCTATTAATGAGTTTAGTAGTCATCAGATGGGGTTTTAAAGGGGATTGATCAGTCTGGCCTTTTGACGTAAACTTATGCTGTTGTGTGTGAGCTCAGAGAAAAGAAAAAAACTAGGCTCAACACACCGTGTTGTTCACAGCTTAGTTGTATTTATTCAAGAAATACAATTATTTTGTACTCATTCATTCGTAAGTTGTTGCATTCATTTTATACAACTTTTAATAATCTTTTTTGTTCCTGTCACACACCACAAGTTCATAAATGTGTAAGTCACAAAGCTTGCCTGAACAATTATACTGAAGATGCTTCACAGATACATGGTGTTTTTATTTTATTCATGTAATCCATTATTTTATTTCATTTTGTTTCATTGTATTATACTACTATTTTATTGCATTAAAAGTAATGCATTTTAATCCTCTTCATAATTATTTAATAATTATATTTACAGTTTTGCATTTTGCGTAATTAGTAGCAGCAGTATTTTTTTTCATAAAAATACTGATATATATTTTTTCATAAATGGTGTTTGATTTGTATGTTTATTCTACATTTATTATTATTAATGCATTAATATTACTTTATTTTTAAATGCAATTATTTTGTTAAATCTATTTTTATAATTAATTGTTTTTATTAGACAATGTGTTTCGTTTTAATAATTTGTTAATTTATAATTTAATAATTTATTTTTATAAATTATAATTAATGTATAAATTATCATTTATTTTATTCAACGAATTATCATTGATTATCACTATATGATGGATTGATATTTATTACTACATTTAGGAATACAATCCATCTTTGGTGAGAAGTTTTTCAGAGGACACATGAAACTTGCTCAACCCGTCATTAAGCTCTGACCATGTTTCAAAACAAAGCTGCTGTTTTTTGACCCTGAGAGGAAGTTTGTTTAACGGCATGATTATATACACCATGAGACTTTGAAAACACTACTGTAAAGCCATTCATTACATTCTGATACACACACAGAGTAAAATCAGTAACCCACTGGTCATTATCCCCTCATGTCATCTGCAGTAATTAGATCCCTCTTACAGCAATCCTCCAGTTACAGGCCTTCTCGCAACCTCCCTTTCCCACATTAATTACCACTATACAATTAGCAACCCACCTTCCATGCCAATGATTCCCAATCCCAATCAATTTCCGATTCTCAATGGTTCATCAGAGCCCACAGGAATTGTGGCTTAGGAAACAGTCGACTGGATAATGATGAGCTGAGGCTGGATTAGTTTGCTGATTTGGTATTAGTGGTGTCAGGAACTCTTATCTTCACACAAACATCCACAGACTCTGTTTATCATGCTTTCGTCCCCCACATATATTTGTGCTGAAACTTGTTCGATACTAATAGGGTTTCTAAGTATCCTGGGATGCCAAGAGCCCTGCTTTAACCTATTGATGTGTGCTGGGTAGTGCGTATCACTGATTGTGTGGGTACGTTTGCCAGTGCATTACTCAATACTCATTCTCACTTGGATTCGATCAGCAAACTTATTCTCAATTTAGGAATTGCTTGGGATTTTGTCTTTATTACAAGACAGGCCTACACTCGTTAAACTCTGTATCAGAAACTCTGTAACTCTCAGCAGAAAATGAAAACTTACACAATTTCAAATCACATGAGCCAATATTTTATTTACTATAGAACATAGATAACATAACAGATTCTTAAACTGAGAAATTTAACAATTTAACAATGAGCAAATTTCAAATTAATGCTTTCTACAAGCCTCAAAACAGTTGGGGCCTGTTTGCTATGGTGTAACATCTCATCTTTTCTGTTTGAAGACGTCTGGGCATCGAGGTAATGAGTTTTGGATTCAGAATTTGGTCCCATTCTTGGGAACTGACGCAGTTAACACAGTGGGGTCTGAACATCGCACTGTGAACAAATTATAAATGAAATGGTTCGATGTAAAGGTGCAGGTTAAGAGGAGAATAGCGGCGCACCATCAAAGTGTGGATCGAACAGACAGAGGAACAAGGGATGCTGAACTAACACCCTTTCAGGAGAGAGTTGCCTCAATTGTGGGCTACACTTTACTGTCTGGAGTAGTATCCGTTTCTGTGGGAGACAGAAAATCACTGTGATCCCTAAAAATGCGTTCCCTGGAGCGAGCTGCCAGTCTCCGAACTAATGTGAATATGATGGCGCACTTTCATTATAGTGAGGTTTATATGCATGAATTATTTTAGTATGTAGGGTACATTGATTTTATTTCAGGCAAGTCGTGTTGATTTGAAAAGGCATCAGCTCACTTTCTGCCGCTGGCTGCTTGGTCGTTGCTTTTAAAAAACAAAAACGTATAGGTTATTTAACAAACAAAACTGCTCCAAACGTTGACTTAAAAGAAAAATGAAAAGAAAAATACTCATACTTTGTAGCGTGCAATTTAACAATTGCCTCTAGGAGTCGCCAATGGAAATAAAACAAACATACACAAGAAATGCACGTACGCCAGACATGAAGTTGGCGTAGACCAACGCACAGTCTCATGTTAATTTCATCGTTAGTAAATCCAGACGTGAGCGTGAAATCTGGCGTACGCAGAGTTTTTGTGCGTACGCAGCGTTGATACACCTTGGACTGCAGGAGGCCAATTCAGCACCTGGACTCTTCTACTACGTTCGTACAAAGCCATGCTGCTGTAATACTGTAGCTACAGTACGTGGTTTTGCATTGTCCTGCTGAAATACACAAGACCTTCCCTAAAACAGACGTCATCTGGAGGGGAACATATATTATATCATATAGTATAGACTTTTGCTCCCCATACAATCAGATGCTGGCTTTTCAACTGAATGCTGATAACAGTGTCCGTGAATGTTAAATTTGTACTCGTAGAATTTACAAAAGTCTCTGTTTTTGACCTCGAAAAGTGTAAACAGGGCATAAATGAGCCTTACCCCACAGGACATGATGGCGCTTCTGGACCATGTTCACCTATGGCTTCCTTTTTGCATGATAGAGCTTTAGCTGGGATCTGCAGATGGCACGGCGGATTGTGTTTACCAGCAGTGGTTTCTGAAAGTATTCCTGGGCCCATTTAATATGTCAATCACAGAATCATGCCGATGAGTGTCATCCGAGGGCCCTGAAGACCACGGGCATCCAAAGATCTTCTGCCTTGTACCTTACACAAAGAGATTTCTCCAGTTTCTCAATCTTTTAATGATCTTTTATAAGCAGATGATGAGATTTGCAAGTTGACTTTGAGTAATGTTGTTTTTAAAGTTCTTTAAATTTTCTTAAAGGTGCCATAGAATGCTTTGAGAGAATATTTTAAATTGTTCTCTGATATGTACATAGAAGGTATGTAGCTTAGGTAAGGGGAAAAAA
>JAUMHQ010000078.1:11310768-11331882 GCA_032361165.1 Enteromius paludinosus | reverse complement strand
ATTCGGCTATACATCCGCGCTAAAGGTGAAAGTCACCGTATAGACTCCAACCCAACTTTGTCAATAGATTAACGGCGGAAAAAAATTTAAATGCGCGATAAGAGTCTCGCGTTAACGCCGATAACGGCCCACCACTAATATATATATATATAGTTGTCATTGTTATGGGGCCAATGAAAGTTGACTTTGTGTGATGTGACAAGCTTAAACTAAAAACAGCATTCACTCAATTGTTTGCTTATTATTTATTTATTGATTTTACAATTTCATGTTAATTGACAATGCATAGAATATGTTTTTAATAATTTGTTTCACCATATGACTGAAAATCAGTATATATATGTACATTGCCGATTGCTGTTCATAAAAAAAAAAATTAATAAATAAAAAATAAAAGAAAAAGTCAATTACCTGTAAAAGTATAACATACCATATGAAGAAAAAAATATTGTGCGTCTTGAATGAGATCCATCTTGGAGGCCAGTCATTCAGTTGCTCTGCTTTTAAAGTGATGTGACATTTTGTGAACCACTTTCTGGCCTGAATATAGCAATGCACAGAACATGGTACAGCACTAGAACTGGAATATAATGTTCTGTTCAGTCGGTATAACACTGTATGCTTTTTTTAAACGTCCTCAGCTTGCGCTCCATCCTTTTCTGCAGCTCATCATCTCCACTGTCAGCCTAATTCAAAGCCCAGTATCAGATACGGTCCTAACAAACGCTGTGCTCAAGGCAAAGGGACCTCAATTATAAAACAGCTCCACCGGTCATGGGTTAGCCTGCACGAATCTGACGTCCCACCTAGACACACATGTACACACACACACACACACACACACACTCTCGCAGTAAGAGTGGCCCGAGGCTTTCCATTCTAATTGCCACTCCACAACAATGTGGCAAAGAAACGCCTTTGTTATCGGCCCTTTGTGCGTAAGAGATCTGCCGATAATTAAAGCTAAAAGCCTTGGAAATTCTCTTTGATAAGGCATAAATATTAGTTCCTTCCTAATGCTTTATTGAAGATAATACGCTCTTTAAACAAACGCTTCCTGTATTAGCACACTCAATAAAAACGGGGCTTTTGGCCACAATGTGCATGGGGTCTTTCCATTCAGTCAATTGTTAATCGGTATATTAATATAGATACACGCAGATAGAGCCAGGGGTTTTCTGTCCTTTGTAATATTCAAACAAGTATTTTTTTTTCTTTTGTGGCGTGTGAGTGTTTGCGTGCCCTTTCACACCCCTGATAACACACTCTTGGTGGAGTCAGGTGTCTGGCCTTTATCAGTTCAGCAGATTAGAGTGAGATTAAGGGAATAGAGGAATAACGCACAGTTTTGGCTCGTCTGAATATGGAGAACAGCTCTCCTGTGCTGTTCTTTGGCTGCACAAATTGACTACATCTGAAGTGGCAATTTCACTGTTTAGATAAGCTTTATTGGCTTTTTGGAAGAATATGTCAAATTGACAATTTTATAATTATGCTCTGTTTGAGAGCTATTGTAGTGGTTGAATAAAACCTTACGGCACCAGTTCAGCATTCACTGTAATAGCCTGAACAAGCAATTGTATTATTGAGAAGTTGGTACAATTTAATTGTATTATCATGCAGAGTGTATGCTAATACTTTTTTGTGAATATGCATTATGAAGCACATATTACGCAGCATTTCTGCGTCACCAGCTGGGAGATCTTATTATTCCAAGTGAATATAAACAGTGAGCGAGAGCGGTTAAGAGAAAAATTGTCACTGCTCAGCAGTACGTCAAGAAACAAATAGGGAAACTTTAAAGGTGAAGTGTGTAATGTTTTTAAAATGTTAAAATACTTTCTCTTAACCCAGCTTAATATGTAAAGAATCGAAGCAAGTTGATTGTCAACGTTGTATTTGTTCAAGCTGTGCAGCTACAGCAACCCTGGCTCTACCAATGGTAATTGTTTGGGGGCGGGACTATCTAATTGCCTGGCCAGTGGCAAATGGTGTTTTCAAGGGAAAAAAAAATTTAATTAAAAGAAGATATACACATTAACCCCCTGGTTTCACAGACAAGGCTTAAACCTGGTTCTAGACTAAATGTAAAGCTGAACTGTTTTAACTGAAAAAAACTTGCACTGAAACTTGACCTTAAAATATGTCTGTGCCTTTGTTTTGTCTTAAGATGCACAACAAAAATGTTTTTTTAAGGCGTGTTTATAAAAAAATTACTTAAATGTCCTAATTGAACTATGGCCTAATCCTGGTTTAGGCTAAGCCCTGTTTATGACACCGGGCCTAAAGGTTTCAGGGGTGTCCTCGAATAGTCGACAATAGGAGAAGCCTGATTCGACTCCCAATCTCTCAGTCCAGTATTTCTGCGGGGTGTTAACGATCATACCATTTGATATATGGTGGTGCTCAGTGTCTGTTTTTTCCCAATATGTTCCCAACAGAGGTGCATCTTGGCGGCGGGGATTTAAACCTTTTTTTACAAGACTCAAATTGAGGCAGAGTGAAAGACTGAATTTTTTGCGATCAGGCAGGTTACAAGTGATTTCAAAACATTTCAGCTGGTTTATATACAGTATATTGTGCATATTATTTATCTTGTATAAGATGAATTCAATTGAGCTGCAGTACCATCCACAAAAGGAGTTCATTCAGAGCCTCACAGACACTTTCACTTCTGCATTCGGAGCATTTCATGCAGAGAGCCTACAAGTCCTGAAATTAACATCATGTTGGATAAATAACGAAGCGTACTCTATATGGGATAAATGAACATTAATTAGTATCGTCATATACATCATCATAATCATAATGAGAGCACAACTTAAAAAAAAAACAATGTTGTGAATTCTTAGGGTTCCAATAACGCTTAATGTTCTGTTTTAATGGAAACAAAACATTATTTGCCACATTTATATCTGCGAGGCGTCTGTTACGCATTTTCTCTGTGTGTTAATGTCAGTATTTATGACTGTCGAATGACTGACTTGACTCTTATTTTGCTCCTCCCCCCAAACATATGATATGTCTATCGGTCGATTTTTGGCAAGGTTCGAAAATTCCGATTTGACTGTGAAAAACCTTAGTCGGGGACACCCCTACAAAGCAGTATTTACAGTATTTATTTTTTTCACGGTTAAAAATTTATATTTGGAAATCATTCAGGTGACGTTTAAATTATTATGTTTACACTTCCTTTCCGTTGTAAGTGCCTCACTGTAACATAACCCAGGAGGTGGAAATTAATATATGTGGTCATCTGCAGTCAATTTATCAATTTAAGTTAATCGTGGACATCTATCTGCTCAACATGTTCACTTCAGAGCACTTTCTGCCATTTGCTAAAAAACCTCCAGGTTTTTGACAAAGTCAAAACCACACACATTCTCCCCTCAGCAGATACCTTCCTTTGAGGCCCCTCCTGCGGTAATTTCACTACCAAATTACAGTAATGTGGCGTGGAGGAACGGGTTAGATGTTTCCATCCTAAGGCAGAGCCTGGCATTCGTAATCCTTTAGAAGCACTTAAGAAATTGATGTTAGCGCCTCTGCGTCTGTTAGCTAGCCTGCGGCCGGCCTGATTGCATAGTCTCCTCCCTTTAATTGGATCATCAGAGTGTGATCGGAGTTTTGGAGCTCAGATTATATAAGCCTGACTTTGAGTCCGATAACCTGAGCAGGGCTCTGCACTCGCTACCTGTGCTGACCTCAATGTGCCTAAGTGGTTCTTCTCATCAGGGCCTTTGCCCACTGTGTCAAAGCAATCCCAGGTGCTTTATTAATTTCTTATGTATATTTATATGTGGTATCCCCAGGTTGTCTATTTGAGTGACTGTTCCCTCTTAGAGATTCAAAATTGATCATTTGGAAAGGGGAAACCTTTTGTGAGGAGGAAAGGAGGAGGAGGAGGTTGTTTTTGCCTCAGCTCAATAGGATGTTTTTGTAAGTACATTGCGGTCTGATTAATAGATTTATTATATTAAAATATGCACAGTTTGTCATAGCCGTGGCATAATCTTCAAGATATGTTGACTTCTCCTCCTTGCTGAAACATAATTTTTTTACTGGAGACTAAGGGACATTGTTTGGTTAAAAAAAAGAGCTGGATGACCCAATGAAACATAATGTAGGAGTCTTCCATTTTTATTTCTTAATTAATTTCTTTTTAAGTTACCTTTTTGGTTTGTTATATAATATATACATAAATGAATGAATTAGTAAACTGAAAATACACTGTTTAAGTTGCCTCACAATATTAAGTCACAGATGGACCATAGATTCTCAGATGGATATGGATATGTACAGTGACTGGTTAGTTTATCCCAATTGACCAGGCTCTGGCCTTGTGTTTGCCACTGTGGTCGCCACCTCTAATTGGACGGGATATTGTCATGTGGAGTCAGGTAGAGGTGGTTCACGATCCCTTGCACCTTTTAAGAGCATCAGCAAGTGTGAAAAGAAATGATTACTGTAAATGGCCTCATTGTGCCTCCACGCTGGCTTAGTTGTGCTTGACTGAGCCGAGAGCGGAGAAGGAGGTGGGAGCGGAAGAAAGGAGGGGGAAAAGAAGATAGAGGGATCCTGTCGCTGAAGAGGAGAGAGGTTGACAGAAATACAGTACAACACCTTACTGTCTGCCTCTGCTTTACACAGTAGTTTTTGCAGAATTCTGAATTTAAGCATTCCTTTTGCAGGTATGTATTTCAATTGGCCATGACATTCAGGATTCTGGATTAGAAATTCAATTAAATAAATGCAAGAGGAATTTATTTTCTGAATTGCAATTCAAAGAAATTTAACAGGAATGCAACTTAATTTGACTAGCATTGGCTCTTTATTAAAATGACTTATATTACAATTAAAATAATATATTTTTATAGTTTAAAAATACTAGTATTAGTTTACTCTAATGGCAATGTATGGGTCCATTTCTGCAATTAAACTAACATGACTGAAAATAAATATAGGAGCCTGATAAAAACATTTGTTTTAGATGAAAATTTGGCACTTTTGCATGTGACGTATTCATATATATTTATACACATTTGTGAAGTTGTATTTACATTCATAACATTGCAATCACTTGATGTTGATCTCCTTTACTTACGAACATGGACTTGGTGTTTCTGTTTGACTGACATTGTTACGGCTCCTTCTCAAATCAAATCCTATTTCTCCTGTTAACCAAACATGGAGAGGTTCATTGTGCTGGAAGAGGGCTGCCCGCTAGCCAATGAAACCAGCAACGAAACAGCTGAACTCACAGAGAGCAGTCTGCGATTGCTTCTGTCATCATCAGCCTGCCTACAATATTTGTGCTCTGATAAATGATCCAATTCAATCAGAGCACCCAGTTTGCTCTGTGTGGGTATTTGTGAGAGTATGTGTGTGTGTTTATGAGGACATTGAGAGAGAAAAGAGAGAGAGAAAGCATATTTACCTCCCTTTATTAAATCTCACAATTGTCTCAAGAAATGTTGGAACCATAAATTCAGTCTGTGGTTCAATTTAGAATATCAAAACAAGCCTCTCCTCTCTACCCATCTGAATGGGCTGTTTGTGGGAGGAGAAAGACTCCAGCAATGTCATGGAGGTTAAACTAAGATCTGACACACTCAAAGTGCTCCTAGCATGTGTACCATAATGCAAAACACCCACTTTCCTAATAAACAACATTGTATTTAAAGGGCATTTTACACACACTTTATAGCATATTTACCTTTTTTCTCCTGAAATGCACCTATATTGTTTTTTGTGACAAAAAATAAAAAATGTGTGGATCCAATAAGCAAATACGGCAGATGTCACATCATGAACGTGGGTAAATATGGTCAGAAATATTTTTGCATTGTGATGCCATACTTCCCTCGCAAAACTGGTTTTGAACAACTTTTCTTGAAATTGAAGGGCTTGATCTACAGATGATATGCTTGTTAAATATGCCAAATATGTCAACAGAAAATCATCATGTTGTGTAAGAAGTTGGGCAACAAGACATGAGGGCAAAGACTAGTTACTAGATGTTGAGCTACAGTAAACAGCTAAATGTCAAAACCTCAAAAATCTAAATTCTCTCAGATTTATACTAGGGACACAGACTCAATTGAGACTCATTCATCCTGAGTTGGAGGTGTAAACAACCCCGCTCTTCCTTTTGGGGGTGAAGTTGAGGGTCTTTTCTCCCTCTTTCCTCTAATGGGGTCCCCTGATACAGGAAATGTCATCATCTCAGAAATAGATGGATGCTAACCACCACTGTGGACTTCTAGAGGACCATCATACACATACAAACACACACAGCGATAATATGATTTTAATCTCTTTCCCACTAATAACATCAGACTAATTTGTACAGAATTGTCATTTTTTTGTAGGTGATTGCTAGTGTGTTCTAGCTGGTTGCTAGTGTATAGCCCAAATCAAGAGTCCAAATAAGTTGTTTTATATATAATACTTAATATATAAAAATTAGTAAACAATTAACAGGCAAGCCTAATAATTCCTATTAGCTTTATTAGATAATACGTCTACCTCATAATTTTTCTCGGTAATGTTCAAGAGTGCACCTATTTTCCTTTGTTTAAACTTTACATGGAGACTAGCCAGATGTTCAGACTGGCGGTTCAAGGTCTGAAATCTATGGTAGTTTTCATTGACCAAGGCCCGCCAATGGGGCCATTTGACCGACATGTCAAACAAGCAATCTCAGTTTATTTCATTCAGCAAACTTTAAAAATTTCACAAACCTTTGAAGATCCAGAATTTAGCTGATCCTGATAAGTGCTCGTCATCACTGTTGTAAACCTGATGGAGTTTGGCATCACAACCTGGAGACTGACTGCTTTACCTGGCCACAATTTGATTTCTCTCAACAGTTGTTATTATGGAGTGTCTTTGTAGAATAACTACAGTATAATTGCTTGCATCGAACACACAACAATGCCCACTCATTCTTTATTCTCTTCTTTAGAACTGACACCATTAATCAAGGCAGATCTCATTAGGGTGTAGTTGGGCAACTGGAGAGACCTTGAGCGGTCCCCTGCCCTCCCTCACTCCTCAATGCCCCCTCAACCTTTTCGTTCTACATTTTCCTCCCCTTTGTCCATTTTTGTCAACCTTGCTTGGTTTGGTCTCTTCAGTTTCATTGCACTGACAAAAGCAGACGGTGACCACTTCGGTAATAGCTTAGCTCCACTGGCCTGTCAGACCCATCCTTCTGCTGTTGTCTTCTCGATTGAAGACCCGAAGAGTTCTCAAAGTCCCCACACTGAAAACAAATCCTTTGTTACAGGAAATATTTGAGGGAAAAAAAACCTGTTTAATAGATGAAACCCCTTTAATGTGATCACAAAGTGGCCCCCCATTCCTCCAATCACTCACTCAACTTCCTCCTCTTTTCCTCCATCTTCTCTTGTTAGTCGGGAGGTGTTGTGCATGCTGATACACAAAAGGCTCCACATCTTTTTCTGCGGGGCATAAATTACGCCCGTGCGGCGGATCGTCTATGAGTGCTTTCCTCAGTTATGGATTGCTGCGTTCTGGACTTGACAGGAACATAATTAGAACTCTTGATGAAATCTACAAAATTATTCCTCCGTGGCTTCAGTGGTCCTGAAATGTATCCATATTTGTCACCGTGCACTTGAAGGGCCTGTTAGCGCACAGCAGTAATGGCTCCGTTCATTTATCCTGTAATCTGAGGATGATAGAGGAATAGTTAGTCGGATAGATAGATGGAGACCAGGAGTGGTGGGGGGATGTTACCTACTGAGAATGAGAAAGTAGAGAAGGGGGGCATGTTGATTAGTTGCTGTCTCATTCTTGGTGTGAACAGGACAGCATGGACATGGAGAAGGGCCAGAGCACAAGACCACTCACAGGAAGAATTTTGCCAATAAAATTCTATGAAACGGATTACTCAATAGTCAGTCTATAGAAGTAAAGTAACACTTTAAAATGAGGTAATTTGTTGATATTAATACATAAGGTATGACAAACTAACAGTAAACAACATTAAAAGCATTTACTTATTTACTCTACATCAAAGGTCTACTTTTCCAAATAAATGTATATTTTCATTGATAAAGGGATACATAAAATGTATCAAAAGTAACAGTTAAAGTGATTTATAATGTAACAATAATTATAATTTTTTCAAATACCATTATTTGGAATAGTGTGTGTGTTGTGTTCATTGGTAACTCATGATACCTAAATGATTAAACCTTAATTGTAAAGTGTTACCAGACTTTACTACACCGCTCTCTGGAATCCTTAATTTTGATTGGCCATTCACTGTATTCAGTGGTGGTGCAATATTTCCTAATGTTCACCTTTGCCCATGGCAGCCCTCATGTGGGTAACTGAAACCAAAGCTACAGTCTTGGCTCTCATTTCACACCACGGATTTACTCTCTTGTTTCATACAAACTCAACTGTAGTGTAAATGACCTCAGCTGGCCTTCAGTATTAATATAATGGTAATATTTTTACAGTATGTATCTTATTGCTGGCCCAATTGTTTTGCACATGTTATACTGTAGGCTGAAGTTTTAAGGTAAAACCTGGTAAGATTATTAATATAATTCCATGCATTGTTTTTTCAGTCACTAATAAGGGGTATAAATAAGAGTGCAGTTCATTATTACCCGGTTGGGGCCCTGATCACCTTGTCATTTTTGTGATAATGTACTTGCCAATCTTCCACACTGATTGAAGTTCTTTTCTCCCCTTCTGCACTTTTTAACAGTAGGTTATATCACATATATATATTTATATGTCTTGCTTTAGACCACAACAAAGCATTATGAACATCAGAACCTGATATTGTGAGCTCGGTAGGTGAGCTATGAGATGCCTCCTGTCCTCCAAGTCTTATCAAATGGACAGCTGAGCAGACCTCATCCATCCATTCAATCTTTTCAGATGAAGACACCTGGTGTTCATCTGCAGCCTTGTTCCAGGGTAACATTTTGCATTTCTTAAACGTCTGTTTATTTATTGCTTGATTTTTGACCCGCGCTGTCCTCCGTCTCTCTTTTACCGAAATAGGAGTAAGCCCTCGCCCTGTCAGGGTGGTGCAGCGGGGCAGAAAGAGAGCGTGCGTGTTTAACGTAGAAAGAGGGAGGAAAGGAGCGACAGAAGACTCATTTAAATGAGATATACAGCCAAACCTCATATGCATGGTCGAGGAGAGAGGGGGGAAATGAGAGGCGGAAAGAGGAGAGACAGAAGAATTGAATATGGATTAGAGGGATGAATATTCTATTATTTCGCCCCATTCTGCTGATCTCCCTGTTGCTCCTCTGTGCTCTAGTTGAAATATATTGATGTGGCAGAGAGATCGGTTTCTGTGGCCCATGTAGTCCGGGGGAGATGTGTGGGTGTGCCACTTGAGCCGTGGATTATGGGTATGGCACAGTATTCGTCTACCTCCCTCAGACCTGAAGCCAATTTACAGCCAGTTTTCTGGGTGCACGGATCTGGTTTAGAGTAATGAATGCCGATGAGCTAGTTTTCCTATGTGTGTGTGTACGGTACCTTAAATCCGTGTTGCTGGTGCATCCAGGAGATCTGCCTCAGCCTTTGTCTGTGTTTGTAATCTCTGAGATGATTAGGGAAGTCTCTTACCCCCTGCGGAAGAGCCTAGAATGATCCCTGGGGCCAGGGATGCGTCCGCATATACTGCTGAAGCATATCGAATGTCTCAAAAATGGGGACGAGGAGTGAGTTCAGATATGAGTCAGGGTAGTGTTGTGTAGAAAATATACAAGTTAAGCCTACAGCAAGTGGCATGGCAAGCGTGTTTGTGATAATCTCATTTAAAAGTGGCTGTACGTGTAGCTTTAGCGTGTTGTGCGTAGCCAACTAACGAAGAGGATTTGGCTGCTCAAAGGTTAGATAGGGTAAAGGTCTGCGAGGTGAAAGCTTATCTAATACAGGCTCTGCAAGCTTCATTACAGGACACGCAACCGCATGAACCATTAACCAGCAAAAGCCCTTCCTTAACTTACTAACCACATTAACAGCTCTGAGCTAATTAGTAGACTGGTTAAAAGTGTAGTTTTTTGTTTGTATTTTGTTTGTCAAAAAAAATGTTATAGCATTTTAAAAATCTTAGTTAGTTGCTTTTTAAGTAAATAAGTACAGTAATTTTTAAAATAAATAGTTTACCCAGATTTTTTTCTTATTCTAATGTATTATAACTGTCGCGATCGCCAGCTGGAGTGCCCTTGAGCTCCACTCAGTCTCAGCCTCAGACGTCACACCCACAGAACATTGGCTAAACGTCTGATGCATGTGGTACACTTAACTGGAAACCCTTCAGGAATGTCGAAGTCATCAAATGATTGGTTGAATTTGAGCGGATTTCCGTGGGGCGCGAATGTCGCGCTTATTTTCGGTTGGCCGGGAAACAAAGAACAGATGTGTGATTGCGGGAAAAAAGCTGTCGTGTTTACATGAGTGACAATAAGCATTTATTAAGATCAGTTAAACGTTGAATTCTCAAAAGTATGCAAGGTTTCCAGCAGATCCAGTTTTACTAGTTGTGCGTCCCCTTCCTATCTATTATGGAAGATCAAGTGAAGTACCTTTAATGAGAAGGGGATATCAGCCGCATTTGCGGGAAAACATGAAACAACAGATGCTGACATCGCAGCTGGTCGATTCAGTATTGTGTTCGATTAGTGTGAGCCGTTCTGAGCCAACAATTCCACACCCCGAAACGTGATACTGAACGAAACGAAATGTGATTGGTTGTTTGACATGTCGGTCAAATGGCCTTATGGGCGGGCCTTGAACAAAGAAAGCGGCTAAGAATTCCAGAATTCGTGACGGCTGAAGGTCTGGCTACGTGGGACGATGTCATGTACTACCCTTGTCTGTGTGTTGTGTCCCCTTTGGTTCCTTGGTTTCATATGTCATGTTCCAATTGGTTAAAGGAGCCCTCACCCTCTCTCTTACACTGATTATTGCAAAGCATTACCCTTGTTCCTCGTTCTTGTGTTTTCCTAGTTTCTTTGCGTTTTGGACCTTTTGACTGTTTTCTAGTTCTTTGATTGTTTGCTGCCTGCCCTGACCCTTGCCTGTTTATTGGAATTACTCTTTTGCCTTCAACTGGATTGAACTGTTTACTGGTGTTTGACCATGCCTGTTTGGCCACATTTGTGAATTAAGTGTTTGCATTTGGATCCCCGCTCGACCCTCAGTCCCTTCATCACAATAACATTTACTTATTGCTGTTTTTTAAAATAAATATATTTTTAAATAAAATAAAATAATACACTTTATGTACTAACATTATTTTTAAATAAATAATAATTCATCTCTTAATATATATATATATATATATATATATATATATATATAAATAAAAGTATTATTAAAGTAAGCTGAAGTCAATGAAATAGAAGTATTGTTGTATATTTACATATGACTTTGTTCTGTTGAAACTAATTTCAAAAATTTTATTTTTCACTCACTTGCTTTGCATGTTTAGCAAATCAGTCTGCAAACTTTAAATTTATTATTACATGTACTTGTCATTTTTATTTGAGATAATAATTTTAGGTAATTACCTTATATTGTCTGGTAATTTTGTATTTTGTAAAAAATGGCACAAGAACCATCAAATTATCATTAAGGTGGTAGACATGACTCGTGTGCTATATACATACTTCTGAATATAAGAATACATAAGCCCCCCCCTTCTAAAGTCATAATATATATTTATGTTATAACTGGAATACAATTTTTTTGTAAAAGTTTGTATAAAATAAAGCCACATTATTTTCTTCAAAGATGTAGCCTGAGGTCTGAATGAATACAAATTTGTTGAACTGTGTACGTTTATGTGTGTGTGTACTGTGCAGACACCTCCTCTACATTCTTTTAAAGCACTCTAGGTAGTGAGTCTACATTGGCTTAAGGACTCCATGTATTCTTCAAGGGCAGCGTCTTCCTATATAAGGTGAGCGAAATCGGACCCTAATGGCTTTGAAGGAAAGAGTGATCACGGGGAAAGTAAGGTCAGACAGAAAGAGTAAGACCGAGATAAAGTCCTACCTCTTTATCAAAACAGCACTCTCAAACTGAACAGTCAGCATACACAAGCTCCTGTCACTAAAGGGCAAGGTTTCACTTGCAAAACCCAAAAAGTACATTGTCTTACAGTTGTTAACAGTAGCATATATGTGACCGCAAGACATTTTTTCCCAGCCATATAAGATGAACTATGGCAGTGGCAGCTGGAGCGTGTGCCGTGTGGCCAGTGGTGCAAATATCAGTGATGGCTGAGTGGTCAAGCAAAAGTAGCAATCTGGATTTCATCAACTGGTGTCAGTGGAAAAGGATTGAAATGTCTTGAGCCACTTTTAAAGCCTGTGGTGGAGTCACGCATTAGGAACGAACCATTCTTTTTCTTTCTTTTGGTAACATGGAGATGTGTATTGGAGATGTGATTTGCAGGTGGTGCTTGCCCATCAAAAACTCTATTGCAACGACAGTGTATTGCACTTTTGTGAGTGGCTGCCAGGATGTTTGAAGTGTTCTGAATGGTTTTTAGCATGTTTCTATGTGGTTGCTAGAATGTTTAGATGAGTTTAGTAGTTCGACCAATATGAGAGAAGAGTGGCGAATGCCCCATGATAATGGCAATCATATATTAGCAAATTGAACAAAGATGTACGTTACGATAAACACATGCACATTTTTGCATAAAAAAGTAAACATGGATTATTTATAATTAAAACAAAATAAATCAAAATGAGTGCATTTGGGGGGAACATATGGAAGCCTGTTTCCATCACTTGCGGAACGACTTTTTATCTTGCAATTCCGATTTATCTCGCAACTCATTTTTTCTTGGAATTGTGAGATGTACACTCGCAGTTGCGAGTTATAAAGTCAGAGTTATAACTTCACAATTGTGTGATATAAAGTCCCAATTCTGACTTTTTTTTTCTCAGAATTGTGAGACTGAAGAGTTGACAATTAAGTTGACAATCGCTAGTTCTGAAGTTCAATTTTGAGCGGAAAAAAATACTAATATGTTCTCAGAATTGGGAGTTTATATCTCATAGTTCTGACTTTATATCTCGCAATTCTGACTTTGTAGCTCCCAATTGCGGGTTTGTGTCTCAAAAAAAAAGTCGGAATTGAGAGATAAAAAGTCGCAGTTAACTGTTTTTATTTTTTATTCCGTGGCGGAAACGGGCTTCAATAGGAACAGTGGAATGTGATTTAAAAAAATAATCATTCTTTATTTTTCTTGTATTTATTTCACAACTCAAGAAATATTCAAGGCAAGTTAAATACCGTAACCAACACTACATTCAGCAATCTGACTTTGCTGATATATTGGTTGACCACCAGTTTCTACTAGTTACTGTTTTTTGAATGGTTGCTAAGACATTACTAGGTGGTTTCGAAGTAGATTCTTACTGGTTTTATCACCCATCAGTCAAAAATCTGATTGTTTAAAGTACAGTAATTGCATATTTTGTATGCATTGTTTTAGATGATAATGACAGCATTTGCTATAATTACTGTATACATGATATGAAATTAGTTTTTATCTTGGGGCAGTGTTTTTTCAACATGGTATTTGGTCTTCATTTATATAGTTTTTGCTGTCCTGCTCTGGTTTTATTATAGTGTCTCTTTATTTCCTTCTCTCCCTCCACCCCCCTGTCATATGTTAATTCTCCATTGCCTTCCCAGGATCCAAAGAGTACGATTTGAAGCTAGAGCAATTTGTCCTGACATAAGGAGATGTTTAGAGATGTGCTCCCACAGAGAGAACGAGAGAGAGTGACATGCGGACTGACTTGTTTTCGGGGACCTCCCTCTCCCTTCGCATTGTTCCCATGTCCTGCTTGACTGCCGGCGTCTAATCTTGAGGGGTAAGAGAGCAGAGACTCCCTTGGGTTTCTGTGCTCAGCACCTTGTTAGACAGCTCCTCCAAGTGCACTGGCTCCTGCCTCTCCTGTCAGCCTCCACTCGCCATCTCCTCCATCTCTGTGTCTCTCAGTCGTTCCCTTTTTGAATCTCACTTCTGCTGAGACACGTCGGCCTGTCGTTTGGATCCGCTGTATTACAGCAGCTCTGAATGAGGAGCTGTCAGCGAAAGCTTGCCGTAGAAGAGCGCAGCGTGTTCGCGTTAAAAAGAAGTGTAGGATGGGAAATAATGCAGTGTTTACAGAAAGATGGAAAAAGATGTAATACTGTTTAACAGTATTAAGCCATGTGTGTGTACAAACTAGTCTCTTCCTCTAAGATCCTGTCATCAGTGTAGTAACTGATAATAACTGATAATGAGACTGTCGTAATTTACATGTAGAGGCAGTTAATTAGAGCTGTAAGGTATTTAATATACTGAATTTCCATCTTCAAAGTGGATGAGGCTGAGAATTAAAACCTTTGCCAGTTATTGTTACATCCTTATGTATCATAATAATAGAATAGCTTGGAGTAGAATAGAACCCACAATGTAAAAGGTGTTTAATTTAGCCCGGAGCTCTCACTTGTGTCAGTTTGATGGACAGTGATCTAGAAGAAGAACATATCTTAAACTGAGAATAAGATGACACAGTGGCACAGCGAATAGCTTTTAGATGTGTATTCTCTACTAGTTTTGACCACAATCCTTTAGTCAATCATTGAATTCCTACTCAAAATGCATTTTAGGCTCAGATGAGAGGAAGAGAGCAATGCTCTACCAGAAACTACACTACCCCTCCTCCTCCTGCCATCCCTCCTATTGCAATTAACATGTATATGAGGAGTCTCAATGGTGTCAAATGGAATTAATTAAAAGTGTAAAACGGCCATTAAGAGAATGTGGAGGATAAAGGCAGAAGGCGAATCCTCTCTCAAGGGTCAGCCGCTCAAAAAACAATGTGAGTTCCTCACATCCCACAGGACACTCACTATCATTCCAGCAAATGCCACCCTGGTTTTATTTATTTATATTTCAAATTTGCCTCCCATTACCTCTTTGGTGACTATATGGGAGAGAAGCGCTACAGCGGCTTGTGGTTTCTGCACTAATGTGAAATTGTGAGGGCTAAAGCTTGAGAGAAGCCCGCTAGAATAAATTAATTGAAAGGATTAATGATGGATTTGCGGCGGCTACAGATGAGAGGAAGACAGTTCGTACGACTCTGAGAAAAGTGGCTCCTTTAAGCTGCTTGAGACTGGCTATGGAAAAAAAAAAAACTCATTATGATCAGAGGGGACGGACTGTTGTCCCTCAAACCCTGCTTCGAATCTCTAAAGTTCTGGAGATGTCCACGCTCACTTTCCATATTATGGCAACACGCAGCTAATTAGAATATGGGCGGTAAGTGCGCCTCTTAAACGCATGCTAATTATCTCGTCTGCCGTCCGTGACCGGAGTCAGGAGGTAATTGGCCCGCAGCAATGTGACAACTCCAATCATCTCCCGAAATTAGTCGCCCTTTACAAGGCCAGGCCTACTGCACTCCCCCTTCGATAGGGAGAACAATCAATTTGATAAGTGGCCATGCGGCCCATTGTTTTACATTAATTAGACTAATTGCAGAGTGTTAGTCTTTGTTGTGCAGTGTGAGGGTGGTCTTTTAAAATGCTATTTCGTCGTACATATGGTGTCATTTTTCTTTCTTTCTTCCCCCGTGCACTGCTGGAGTCTCGGCTGTAAGTCAGCGCGGGTTGGAGCTCCAATGAACGCAGGGTTCTGTGACTGTGCCTTTGATTGGATTTCACAATGTGGGCTATGTCCCATAAACCATGTCTATGCCTAGGACAAAAATATAGGCCATGTCTTATTCATATAGCATTAGCCCAAAGGCACTCTCACCTAGCCTCATATTTATAACCTGGATTATCTTACCCACTGATCAGCGCTAATGGTGTATTTAGCCTGGGATGTGGGGATGCACCTGATATAAGACTAAAGATGTGAGGAGGCGCCGAACATCAGGGCCCCGCCAAAGGATGGTCCATCTTATCGAGGAAGCATTGCATATTCATGGATTTGCATCACAAATCTCTCGCTACGTTGGAATGACACATAGTTCCCTCATATAAAAGATGCAAGAAGGCTGTGGACAGAAGAGAAGGTTTTTGCTGTGCTGTGGATTTCGTCAACAGTGTATTGCTACTAAAACAGTTCAGGAGTGGCGATTGACAGGGAGAATTCTTGAGGTAAAAAAAAAAAAAAAAAACTTCACTCTGCGTTCCCAGTGATATATCTTTGTCTATTCTTGAGAGGGGATAAGCATGTTATGTGAGATGTAAAGAACTGAGGCACATTTGGATGTGTGTGAAGCAGTGGAATCTCATACCTGCTGCCTCCTCTGAGGCCTGAAGCTTCCCCAGAGATCTACTTAAGGCAGCGCATGAAAATGAACAAGGAAGTGCTTTATCTCTCCTCACACTACCATGCTTAACACATCATGTTAGCAGAAAGAGAGAAAAAAAGCCCTCACTCTGAACACTTAGGTATAATTTTACGCTCAGTATCACAGGGAGCATTTCTTAGCTGCCCTACATAGAGTCAGGCTCGAATAGAGACGGAAAGATTTAAGTCAACTGTTGAAGAGGGACTGCTATGTGCATTTTTGTTCTCTGTCTGATTTATAATTGGGTTATGTTTGAGATAGCCCCATAGAAATTCAAAGTGTATGCTTAGTAAACATTAACTTAAAATTTCAGAGTAATTCAATGATGAAAGAAAGAATTTAATGAATAAGTCTAGACTGCCATGGAAGATCAAATCGGCTAAGTAAAAAAAAAGTATTTAAGTGTTTGAATACTATTCGAGTTTAATTTAAATACTGGAAAACTACTCAAATATTCAAGTATTTAAGGAAAATGAACCAAAACCTAAACGTGATTGGAATCTTGGCATGGAAGACCATTTCTGCATACATGCACATTTTGCACACTGTGCTTTAACCTGAATTTTGATGTGTCTCGGCCAATTTTCCATTGTCTAAATCGTGACGTCTGTTGTTTGGTCATATCTGTAGCTGCTTATTGTTGGCCGATGCATTGCTTCTCTGAAGGCCAAGTTGTGGCTGCCCGTATCTCTGAGGGGAAATCTAGCTGAGTGGCTTTATCTGAAATGGAGAGAAAGCAGGAGGCACCGGGCTCTCTAAGTGAACCAAATGTTGCTCCTGGCAACAGCAGATATGCCCGTCTCCAGTCCTGTGCCTGGAGATGAAAGTGGAGTTGGGCCCTGTGCCTATATATGCATAGACTTTCCCTCAGAACTGAAAGGACTGAGGAAGATAACTGTGCTACTAAGAATAGAGAGACTTTTCATCTATTTGATGTACATGTCATGGATATAATGCTGAATTTGCACATTTAAGTGAATGTTCTTAATGATCTTAGAATCGCAAGTTTAAAGCTGCTAGTATCTTTTACTGCTGTTGTGATGTCACAGAAGATGCTTCAATTTACCAATTGTTATATGGGTCAGTGATTTGAGGCTCATTTTTGTCTGAATGTATGAATTTATAAAGAATTATCTTTAAAAAATGCAATTTATAGATACAATAACACGAACATACGTATAAATATGTATGTGTGTATATATTTATATATATATATTAGGGGTGTAACAGTTCACAAAGTCACGGTTCGATTCGATACGACACAATGGTGTCATGGTTCGGTACGTTTTCGATACAGGAAAAAAAAAAAAGAGAGAGAGAATTTCTTAGATTTTTTTTTCCACATTTTTATTTATTAAAACTAACATAAAAGTATGATCATGTTTTTTTTTTCTTTTACTTTGTCCAACAATGGAGCTATATTTCACATATCTTCTGGGGTTTCTTCTATAAAATAAAACAAAACCTCCTTTTTAACCAAAACCAAATGCTCCTTATCCAAAAATGAAATGTAATATTGTAGTAGTTATAAACTAATAGAAAGAAAATAAAATGTTCTTTGTTTTTAAATGGAACTCTGTTTTCCATCAATTTGTAAGTTTTTTTTTTAAAGTTCAGAAAGACGAGTGTCCACATTTTCTTCAGACAGCACAGATCGTGTCTTTAACACATGGGCCGCTGATGTGCTTCAGCTAAAGAAGGTCACAATCTATCTGTTCTTTGCTAGGAGTGCTGGGAGGGCTCAATAACATTTAGCATTTTCTTAAATCCTGCATTAAAAACCGTGGCTATAAATGTACTGCTCGCTGTTACCGATCGATTGTTTTGCCCTGCTCGAATCGGTTGGAAATACCTACCTGAATGCCGTGGGGATAGTTTGTAATGTGCATTTTTTTAGTTTTCGTCTGTTTGGGGGTGGGAGGGGCTGACAGCACGCCATTTGCGCTGCCTTGTTGAGCGTAGCACTGAAAACATTATATTTTACACACTTTATTCTCTTTTTTTTTGTTTTCCAAATGTAAAAGTATTAGTCTGAATCGTTCGGTTTGTAATGCGTACCGAACCGAAAGCTTTGTAGTGAACGGTTCAATATGAATATGCATATCGTTACACACCTAATATATATATATATATATATATATATATAAAGAATAGGTATTTAATTTCTGCATGGTATTTTTTTGTTGTGAATACAGGCAAAATGATAATACAACTGCAGTGATATCACAGTGAAAAAGGATCATTAAAAGGAAGAAAAGAAAGTTCATACAATATAGTTATAAGTTCTTAAAATATCACATTGTTTGACATTTTATAACAAGACAAGATAAGCAAAGGTTGCAAAATGTCATTTGAGATGAATCCCTAAAATTTAAGTTGTAAAATATTTAGTTAAGTTGTAATATTTTATTTTATTTTATTTTATTTTATTTTATTTTATTTTATTTTATTTTATTTTATTATTTTATTTTATTTTATTTTGAAAAGTAATTAGACTTTTCTTGAAAATTACCCTACCTTTCAAAACCATATGAAACCAACATAATTATAAGAGTATATTTCTAAGAACTTCAAACTACATTTTTTATAATTTTCATCCTTTCTGGTATGAACACTTTTTTGTGACTGACACTTTTCACTGTGATTAAGAAAATATTATTGGCATTATGACACAGTTACGTTTTGTCTCTGTGCCTTTCTCTATATCTTTACTCCAATACTGCGAAAGATCCTGATAGTGACAGGGATGGTAACCGGATATATGCTGGACATTAGTTGACAAGGTCAGAACTCATCTCTTGCTCTTTCTTTATGTGGGCCAGGAAGCACATGCCCCCTGTTTTTTTTTTTTAAACAGGTCGTGTTCTTTTTGTTTCATTTGTGAGCACTGGACTGATATAGAAACCAGTTGTTGAGTCATTATTCAGTGTTTCATGTACGTAACATCACTCTTATCATCTATGCCTTTTATTTCGCAGACCTGTCTTACTCCCTCAGCCAAACTGGTGGTGATTTCCCTGGCTGCTTTGCATATCCCATTAATATTTTATTGCAATCGTTCATATCTGTGTGCAGGGTTAACCTGAGCACCAGCATGTCAGCCTGCGTTGCTTGTAGTACAAAATGTGGTTTACATGAAACAATTAACACAGAACCCCAAAGGCCTTTTACAGGTCTAGTGTACGAAGCCCAAGCCGCCCCAAATACCTCTCTTAACAAAAAGGCAGCGCTATTGTGACAATATAAAATCTTGTATCAGAACTGCACTTTTGTTGTTGTTGTTTTGCATTTTTCTCAGTGGTACACAACTTAGGCTTCATATCAGCACGAGCATTGTGTGTGATTCCTGTACTCCCATGGTGGAATTGTCTGAGATTAAAGATGTGTCTATCTTTTATACAGGCTCTGATTACAATAGTGTATTTATGGCATATGAGCACACAGCCTTTTAATTGAAATCATTCATCAATAGCTTCTGTGACTTGCCTTGATTAAGCTGTCCCATGTGTCCCTTAGTGTAGCTTTACGTTGTGGCTTTAAGAAATACTTATTTTATCTATGACCTATTTGAAAAATAATATATGTTACACAAATGATTTCAACTTTCATATTTCAAAAAAGGAGGTACACTATTCATGCTTAGCCGTTCAGTTTGTTATAACCGTTTTAGATTGTTAACTTTTGTGAAACGCTATATAAACTTCTGAAAAAGCATAAATAATGTGACAGTGCTTCTTTTCCCACAAGCCATGAACGACTTGGGACGATATTTCTGAAATTACGAGCTGTTTATGCATATTTATTTCCGCTGACATTTTAATTATTTGGGGCTCCGTTGGAGAGATCACATAAAAAGTCCTATAATGCTCCCCCTAATTAGTATCACCTCCAAATTAAAACGGAGGACTTTGGGAATGCTGTCATTTTCAGAAGGCCATATTGGAATTATGTTTCAATCAGCAGCCATGAAATAATTACTTGTACACTTCTAACTGCCCGCATTTACCAAACGGTCTGCAATTTACAGCCATCATGTCCAGCAAAAGCAATCAATGGGGTGGCTATAAATTCTGCCGCAGTCAAACAGACGGATATTGTTTGTGTATGATTGTGAAACATTAGAGCCATGCTGAAGCGCTGCCTTGCTGATATTGTGATATTACTGCTTGAGAAATGTAGATGGTTTTGTTGCTCTTAGCCTCTTAGAAAACAGTTACTACTAAACAGATTTTCAGATCTCTTTCACTGAATATATATATATATATTCATATACATATACATGTACATATACAGTCAATATTTGACGTGGATCAAAAAAGTTAATTAAAGTTGTCCTAAGACAAGAACACGTTTTAGGTTTTAGGACAACTTTAATGAAAGGTTTTGATCCAATTCAAATGTTGACTAGTTTACGTGTGTATGATTTGTAGCACATTGAACATGGTGCAGTTGATCAAAACTCTGATCATTCATTTGAACAAATATTTTAAGTGTGATATGATAAATGCAAAGCCTCTGTAGTGCATCAGAGGGAATCAGCCACCTAAGATTTGATCGGAACATTGAAACATGAGGAGCCGAATTCCACAAAGAGGCCTCAAGACAACAGGAAGTCATAAATGAGCCCATGATACCCTGTTGCCTATCTCTCACAAACAGATCCAACAGACATTGTCACAGGACAGCTTGCAACATTAACACAAAAGAACACGTATTGAGAATCCCAACT
>JAUMHQ010000078.1:11255196-11310451 GCA_032361165.1 Enteromius paludinosus | reverse complement strand
GCCAATCAGGATTGCTCTATGCAAATGCGGCAGCCAATCACGTTCATCCTGTTCAAGAGCAGCAAACCTTCTAATTTCATTGTCTGACGCTCCTATGACCAGGTGTCCGTGCCAAACTTCAGCCACGCCTTCCGTCAAGCATTGACGCTGACGCCCCGTGTGAACGTACCGTAACGATAGCGCATACGGAGGAGGCGGGTCATCGAATTGAAAATGTAATAAACTGTTTGGGATATTAAAACCGTGATTCGTGATATCTGGATCACACAGCTTATCTGGCAACCTCTAGTCAACCAGTATTTTGGAAGTGATTGCAGTACCATTTTTGGCCATTTCTTACATACGGTTCCTTTAAAGTCAGTGGCCCACAGTTTGAAAACCTTCTCTTTAAAACATTTAAACTGGTAAAAAAAAAAAAGAACCACTTCAGCTTAGTTATAGGCCATTGGTTCTTTGAACACCAGTGGAACAAACACTGTGCAGCACACTCACACACACACACAGAACAAAACACAAGAATACCTATTTCCCATGCAGAACGGATTAAACTTGTTTTTTTGTTTTTTAAGTCGTCCTTGAAAACTACACACACTTTCTTCTTCTTTTTTTTTCTCTTGAATGTAGATTTCCTTTTTCCCCTCTTGTTTCTCACAATCTTTATTATTAGTGGAATTATTCACCGGCGGAGGTGCGTGGTGGCTGAATAAATTTACTGTAGCGGAGATCTTGTGCAGATGCTCCTTGCTGGCATACATTTGTGCTCAGTTAACAAAGAGCCAGAGACGCTTAATCCCGCCGGAATACCGCACTCATGTTCTGTTTGAAACCAACATAATTAAAGTCACCCTCTGAAGTAACCTATTTATATAAAGAAAGCTCTCTCACGACCGTCGACTCCTATGAATAACCCGTAGGAGGGCCGCCGGTATAATTACTTCACATTTCTAATTTAGGTGAGGGAATATTTGTTATCAAACCTGGTGAAGGTGGGGGGGATATGAGTGGATGAGGGGGGAGGAAACGGTATTAGTTTCGTTTGAGAGGACATAACTGGATCTGTGGGGCGCTTTATGGAGGTGTGGCAGGAGGACGCTTTCTTGTGAGGTCAGGGTTTGTGTCAATATGTGGACCCAGGTAACTTAGTAGTTATAAATAATTCCAGAGTTTATCTACTAAAGCATTCAAATTTTTGTTCAATTTCAGTGCAATATCTGGTTTTTCACAATACTTTGTGGTTCCCAGTCGGTCTTGATTTACTCGTCTAAAGAGAGAAATGGAAGAAAACTCATATCACATCCATAAGTCACTGACATCGCTGGCGGAAAACAGTTTGTGAGCAGAGTTGAGCTGTGGCAGTAAACTAGCACAAACAGATTGACTTTAGTTGTTTACAGTGGCCCCTGGAACAGGGCTGCGCTCCCAGTGCATTCTGGGTAGGTGTGTAAACACGGTTGTGTTTGTGTGAGTGTGTGTTTGGCCGTGCGAGTTTATCATAAAGCACGGCAGCTCTCCAGGTGCATATTAGTGATAAAGGAAGGTGAGGGGCTTTGTTTTTCTTTAACGAGCCGTCACACTCCATCGCCCACACCAAAGGGGTGATGGGTGGACTCTCTGAGACACCTACACACAAACACAACCCAGAGAGGCCAGGATTGTGTGTGTACTGCAATATAGAGGAGTCTTCTGCTGCGGTTTTCAACTGGAAGCCCAAAATCAAATATGCAAACAGGGCACAGTCTCTTTGTACATATTTAAAGGGACAGTTCTCACTCTCAAAGAAAAATATATGTTAGCCCTTGCGCAACCTCATATCATTCTAAACCTTCAAGACTGTATTTATCTGTGAAACACAAAGGAAGATATTTTGAAAAATGCGTCAAAAGTTGAAACATTGTTCAAAATATCTTCTTTTGTGTTCCACAGAACACTGATTTTTCATTTTGGTTTCATATCCGTTCATTACTTATTGTATATTACTTCAGTTTTTTCTTCTTATTGTTATTTTTGTTATTGTTATTTTATATACTGTAAAATGGCACTACTTGGACTCTCCAACAAACTATTCCTGTCTTAACCATGTAACTGCATACATGTAAGTGCATACACATGTAATACAATATTAATATTTTGTGACATCTGTCTATGCCCCTCAGATTACAGTGTAAATATTTGAGCAAAGAAACAACACGTCTCAGATTCCATCATGCAAGATTTTTTACTCCATGCCATTATGATGCAACAGGCTCAATGACATTTCCTCAGAGGACAGGAGAGAGAAAAAGACAAGTGTGGCTCTTCACATTAATAGTCTTTTTAAGCCACTAAATGATTTCTTTTATCTGCGGCACTTAGAGAGACTGGGGGATCTCCTTTATTAAAATGAGCAACGCTTTGAAGGAAAAAAAAAAAAAAAACTTAACAAATACAGTCCCACGCAATCCCTCATGCGTTTCTCTCTCTTCCTCTTTGTCTAGGCTCAATCATCTCTCTGTTTTCAAGCTTTGTGCTGCCCTGCTCTCCAGGTGTTTGATTTATTTATATATATTTCGGTGTTTTTGACAAAGTGTGTGCTTGCCGTAGAATCCCACCAA
Source organism: Enteromius paludinosus (assembly GCA_032361165.1). Lineage (NCBI taxonomy): Eukaryota > Metazoa > Chordata > Actinopteri > Cypriniformes > Cyprinidae > Enteromius > Enteromius paludinosus. The sequence goes on along the minus strand of JAUMHQ010000078.1, from coordinate 11,307,860 downwards.
AAGAGCTGGTGGTTCAGCGCATGGGGGGTCCCAACGCTCGAGAGCAATAGCACATCCAAGCCCTTTTGTCGGAGTGTTTAGTGCAGGTCGGTGTAAAAACAGGACCCTGTTATGGAATAAGACTGTGTGTGTGAGAGAGAGACAGAGACGGGGTTCCCGCAGGGCATTGGGGGCCCTCATTAAGAATTCTCTCCCATGCAGTCTGGTCCTGGTGAAGCAGTATGAAGATGTGGCTATAGTCTGGATTGAATCCGCCCACTAGCTCTCTCTGAGAAGTCAATTACCACTTCCATACAGGAGGGACTTTTATGAGAGAGTGTGTGTGTGTGTGTGTGTGTGTGCGTGTGTGTGTGTGTGTGTGTGTGTGTGTGTGTGTGTGAAGTTTCTTGTACTTTCCCCCTAGTGATTTTGCTTGGAATTAACATTAATAGTGATGCTTAATATTGTTTGTTGTTGACTATAATATAATACAAAATAACACAATAATAATAAAAAAAAAGTCTTCCAGAGTTAACTGGAAGTTAACTTCTGTCTGATTAAAAGATTAGTTCACAAAAAAATTGCAATCGTCATCATTTACTCACCCTCATGTCATTTTAAACCTATATGACTATTTTTCTATGAAGAAAATATTCTGGCTCTTTAGGTGCATGAGGTTGAGTAAAAGAAAAGTTCACTTCTGTCATAATTTTAAGTATTATTTGCGGTGAAACCGATATTGCCATTAGCTCATGACTCTTAATGAGATGTACTGTGATAATGGTGAAGCTCAGCTGAATCAGCAGTGACTCTGAGGCAGGAGTCATTTACATGGGTTTTGAGAGATAAGCAGAGAGTAACTGGCTAAGTGTGATATCCTAAGTAGGCCATATTTAGAGTTAAATGTGTCTGTTGCTTATTCAACTTGTAACATTTTATATATTGTATATTTTTCCATCCTTTAAAGCTGCACATTTGCACTTTTGTAAAAAAAAAAAAAATAAAAAAATAACTTATTTGAGCAGTTTAAGAGGATATGTGACCCAGGATCACAAAGCCAGTCATAAGGCCCAATTTATTTTCTTCAGATTTTTGACATTTTAATTTATTTACTAAACTTTCCATGTATGTATGGTTTGTTAGGATAGGACAATATTTGGCCAAGATACAACTATATGAAAATCTGAAAATCGAAATACTGCGAAAGTTGTCCAAATGAATTTCTTAGCAATGAATATTATGTGGAACGACGGCAGAATGTTCATGTTCAGATGAACAAACCATCTAATTCAAACTCATTTGCAACTTCCCCATCCAAATTCATATTACATAATCTATCACGTCAAAGAGAGCATTCAATCACACTCGTGACTCTTCCAGTGATTACAAAGCATGTGACCGCCCAACTTTCCAGGCCAGTCCTCTCTCAGCTCAAGACAGCGGCCCCCCTCACCCTGTACAGAGCCTGTGCTTCTGCCCGCAGCTGTTTCACAAAGCTACGGGGCTTTAGAGAAGATCTCTCTCTCCGTTAACACATGGGTCTGCCCTTTGGAGGAGAGGCGTCCACATTTGCTGTCCTTTGCACAGTGGCCCGAAGGGTGTCCTTCTCCATTAGGGGTAGGTCAAAGGGATTCACACAGAGAGAGGGAAAGTAGGGACAGGTGTGAATACACTGACCAGGGATTAATAGCTAATTAACACCGCTAAATATTCTTTAAATTTACAGCATACTGCAGGTGGGTTCCAAAAGTGGGCTCTATGAGGTGAATTCACCATTGGCTTACTTTTTGCATGTAAAGTAAACACTATTTCAGTGTAGTCTCAAGTACTTGTTCAGTATGTAATGTTTATTGGTTTAATTAGTCTCCCCAAAATCTCTTGATTTTACCAAATATAAAGTTCTTGAAGCTTATTAGTAGTATTTTGTATTAAGCTGCTGATTGCAGAAGTGAACTGAGTATTAGGATTCTGGGTGGTAAGTTAAGGTATATGAAAGAGGACTATGTGCTATAATAGAATGTACATAAGTGGAAACGCAGAAAACTGCAGTTATAGTTCAAAATCATTATTTTTCTATTTAATTAGGGTTGTCACAGTATTGTATTGGCTATATTTACTGTAAAAATGAATAGTACACATCTAATATGACATAATCCAGTGCAATTATGGAGCGTTGAACTATACGTATACTGTACATTAAACTCGTGTAATTAGTTCCATTCATACTCGACACTGGAAGGCGCCCTTGTGCAGAAAGTCCACAAGGAGACACATAGGAGTAATGAAACCAACGACTTTCCAGAAAATCTCTCAAAACAAGGACGAATGTGTCCAGCTGTCATTGTAGCTGGGAAATAAATGTTTTGTATGATAAAACAAGGTGAGAATTGCCACACAATTACAACAAAGTATGATTTATCTGTTTTTTCATGCCATCTCAGGTATTTTCATATGAATGTATACATTTACGTTGTAATGCTAATCGATGTAGCCTTACAAATTGTTACAAATTGAATCACAAATTTCTACAATAAATGATTTTAATTCACTATTAGTAGATATACAAGAAAGTATGTAATTTCTCTGCATCTATAGCATTAAACAGAGTTGCTAAATACTAAAGAGACCAAGGTATTTTAGCAGACTCTCTTTGCTCTCAAACCCTGTTGTTATGTAATATTTGCACTTTATTTTCTATTCATGTTGTCACTTCAAAATAATGCATGACAATGCATTGCAACTCAATCAATGCATTAAGAGACCGGACATTTGAAATCCTTTGGACAGTAAAACACCAGGCTGCAGTGTGGTGCTGAGCAGCTTTGGCATGAAGAGCATGAGTGGTACAAGATGAGAGTGATGTGGTTAAACAGGCCATGCTGACGTGATGGCAGCTCTCCATTCAGAACAGGGCCTGAGAGGCCAAGGCCACATCCTGGCAGAGCAGGGACACTTTCAATAGGAATATTAAATGAGTCCAACCATCATTTCAATCATTTATTTTGAAATGTGTGTATATATATATTAAAATTCAGCACTAACTTTTTATATATGTGTATCACTCAATACTTCGTTTTTATCAACCTTTAACAGGATTTTTAAAGCAGCTCTATATAGACATAATCAGTGGCAGGAACACAGCATGGTTCATGCAGGTGCACGATGCAAACGTAACCCTCTGAGACAGCAGTATTTTGTGCTCATGTTTACTCAAGCTTATCTTACACTGTAAAAAAAACGTGTGCAGGAATGACAACTGTTTCATGCGCAGTTTTGCCTCTATATCTGCACAGAGTATATCAGTTAAAGGGCGGTCATGTGTTTGAAAGTAAACTTGATCCCAGTAGACCTGGGAAATGACTGAAGGTGTATTAATTGTAACCACCGATAAGGATATGCCGGGTCTCGATCCTTTTCAGACACTGCAAATACCTGCACTTAAAAGGTACTTTAATGTGCTAATGTGTATCGCATATCAGAAGTCTGGGTATCTGTGTTCTGGATATGGGATTTATTTATTCAATATAATTTGTGGACTTATTTTTAGTATATATGATTTATAACTAATCAAAATTAGTGGATTAAAAAGAAGAAGAAGAAAAAACAATTAGCTGTATTTAAAGAAAGATAAGCTCTCATTCTAACACCCTTAATTTTCCATTCTTCACTACAGCACTGGTTGACTTGAAGATAGGAGACCCTTGGCGGTTTATTCAGGGCGTCCTGCGTGTAGTTGGACTGCTAAAGAGATTCAAGACGAGAGAGAAGAGGGTGGAAACAGGAAACAGCAGTGGCTGTATCAAAGAAAGGTTAGCAAATGCTGCACACCGGGCTCGCCGCTGTCCCTGGAGCCCCCGCTAGCCTGTTATCACCCTGCCAAGCAGGGGGGCTTTGAAATTGGCACTTTCCTTCATGTGACAATTGTACCTGCTGATAGACCATTAGATTACTTAGCTATTCACTCATTCGCTACCATAGTAACCTTGTGTCGCTTTCCCCTTCATAACAGTTGTTTCATAGAGCGGTTTTACTCACCCACCCAAGTCCTTTGAAAGTGGTACCATACCAGTTTAAAATGTCCTTTTGGCACCCTGGAATTTTGGAATTACACACACAAATATCTATATATTTTAGATGTGTGTTTAAGTATGGCTGGAGTGAAAAGGTTTTGACTACCTAGTCTCACATTAAACCTACATTTAGAAACTTTTAAATTTAAAATTAAATTCTAATTACAACTAAAAAGACAATATAAGTAAATATAAATATGCATGAATTAAATTTCATTACTTAACTTATATAATATAATATAATAATATATTTTATGACATGAAATTTAATTAATAAATATAATAATTTATTTGAGCATATATATATATATATACACTGTATATATATGAAATATTGATTGCAAACTCGCTCAAATAAATTATTATATTATTTATTTATTTGTTTATTGTCTCCGCATGAATAAAAAATATTTATCTGTCCACGATATCTAACAATTTTGCAGTCTGTTTTAACTTAACACAGATTAATAGCAGTTTAATGTGATATTATTTTGTGTTTCACATACAAAATCTGTGTACAATGTAACATTCATTTAATGTTTAAATTTAATACAGTATAAGCAATACAATTAATAGAATATTCCATAGTGTCACTATTTATCCAAATTCCTATTTCTCCCTTCAGTCCTTAAATATTCCTTCATGTATGACAAGGCAACTCAGACCACAGTGGCAGGCATAAATATATCCATTCTGTGACAGCGATGGGGTATAACAACAGAGGACATACACACATACACAGAGATGAGCTCTCCGCTCATCAGACAAACCGCACACACACTCTCTCTCTCACACACACACACACACACTGACCACCGCACAGCCAGTAGCTCCCTCTGTTGACCACTGCTGAACTGCAGACTGAAGGGCTGTCCCGGCACACAGCTGCCAACCTGCCTTTGTGTCCCCATCAAGACGCAATACAAGAGCACTGCAGCACTCTCATATGACAGGCACAAACACACACACACACACACACACACTTTTCAGTCTACTTTCTCTCGCAAGAGACTTTGAGTTTAGGAATTTGAGGAAGCAGAAGCAGATGTTAGAAACGATATTTGTTCGCTTTAAAACGTAAAGCTTGATAACAGTATATATTTAGGAATAAATGCAAGTGTACATGCGGGTAGGTGGTCTTTAAGTTGCATTTAGCATTTTGTATTGTCTAATGCGCAAATACACAATCAATGTTAAAAAAAAAGCTTGTTTTCCCAAAGCTCACGTGTAATACCTTTCATTATGTCATTTACATCAATTCATTTATTTACTTATTTACAAACACACACACATTGTAATATAGTATTACAAATAATTACCTGTAAAAATATGTAAATAAGTATTGTATATACACAGAGCTTTTTTAGTACAACTCTTAATTTTTTTTTTTTATTCAATTGCTCTATTTTTTAATTATGTTATGAATATAGAAACATCAGCATCACATTCATGCTCCGTTGTTGTTTGTAATACGCTTCTCTGCTCAGCCTGAGAGCTTTCACTCTGAGACGCCCCATGCTGACCCGAGTGGCTACAAATAAGCGCCCTGCCTCTTGAATTTATTACAGCCCAATTTTTGACAAGTTGATTTTAAACAACTCCAGCGGCGGCCGCATTGACTGTATGCTCGGCGGCCGGTCGGCTGACATGTGACCTAAGTGAACTTGCCCTCCCCTATTGACTAGCGTGATTGATGCTCTGCCGAGCTAGCCCTGATAATTCTTAGCCACATGTCAACAGCCAGTGACCAAAAGGGTCATCCCTGTCTTTAACATTTCACACACACACACAAATAAAAAACACACACTCTCACGCCCACGTACTCGCACACAAACGCTTACAAAAGCCAGACTCTTTTCAAATCCATTTTGAGACTTTGCGTACCCGTCCTTGCTAGCGCCTAATGCGTTTTTGTTTTTACATCTCAGAGCTCGTCTTTCAATCTGCCGGCTTGTGAATTGAATGCTCGTCCGTCTCTGGTGGCAGAACGGGATTCGGTTTGAAAGCAAGAGGCGGCTCGTTGTAAAACACACACCGTCTGAACAATAGAAGCAGAAGCGCTGTGCTAAAACTGCTAATGAAAAAGATGGGCAGCTATTGACACGTATTGACAGCCGCTGCAATCAGCGCAGACTAGTCGCGCATACTTAAGTTCAAATGTATTCAGCCAGGCAGCAGGGATTAAAGGCTGTTAATGACAGCTTGTAGTAGCGAAGCCAGGCTCGATTCTGAATAACATTGAGCTGCTAAGAGCGCATTGTCAACTTCATGTTGTTAGCATGTTGCTATTACAGTCAGATTTACAGAGTGACAGAAGTTTGGAGTGATGCTTTGGGTCTTTCCAGCCCCACGTGGCCAGTGTTTGGGGGTCACAGCCGCCCATGCAGCGCAGATATGGAAATGTGACCTAAAGGAGGGGGGGTGGGGGGTGGTGGTGGTCTGTCAAAAGCAGGCTGGCCACTGTAATTAAATCAATACATCTGGACACAACACTGCACCCCTGCTGTGAAACCTAAATTAAAATAAAGCAGTGAAAGAAAAAACAATAAACTTAGCTTTCAGGTTTGTTTCTTTTTTACCTCTTTCTTTAGATGCTTTTCAGGCAATACTATACTTTTCAATGTGTCCATCTAACTGATTACCTCTCTTTTTTATTTGAACAGTGTGCATGCTGCACGCTCTGGATTTGATCTACGTGGATCTTAATACGAGGAATGTTTGTTGGTCTCATGGGACCTGAGTGAGCACAGGTATCCCTCCTATCTGCATTCAAACATAACGGCGGTTCCCGTTCCCCTCATCCTCTTCGTTTCCGTTTGTCATAGTGCAATTAAAACAGTTTCAAATGGCAGTCCGCTGCCTGTCGTTTCCAGGCAGCGCTTTGAAACCGCTGCTTTAGTATTTTTTTAATCATGTGCCTTGTTTTTTTGTGGTGCAAAGATTGCAGAGACTGTACATTGTTTAAAAGCAGACAGATGAATAAATTAAGCAAATGTAACTTTCCAAGTGTGAGCGTGTGTGTGTGTGTTGTGGTAGGAAACAGTGGAGTGTTATTTCAAAACTCCTTTGTTAGACCCAGAGTGTCCTTCAGCAATGGCAACACACTCCCATGTAATAAAAATAATCTTCTAGCAGTCTTTTACACTTCTCTGGAAGCAAAGTTGCATGATTCTGATCGTTCAAACGCAGTTGCTTTTCTTTTTTCTGCCCATCTGTTATTCAAAGGGAAAAGCCAGAATTTCACTCAGTCGTTTCTATATGTGCCATATCAAGTTTTTCTTTCTTTGTGCAGTTTAGAAGTAGATCTAATTTCCCCCGAAAGATATTAGTTTCAGTGATGTGTGCGTTGCATTGATCTGCGCCTCTTTATTGTTGATGTGCATCTCTCATTCGATGTATCTTACTCTACACAACGCACCTGCTGCCTACCTGAGCATTAATAGCTGTTTGACAGATGTGTTATTTAAAAAAAAAACAGACACACAGATATTTGGTGAAAACTTGAAATAAGTGATTAAAATACACACTGAAATTTTGTATAAACACACTACATTTTTGTAGTATTTATCAGGTCAGTTTGACTATTACTATACCTTTCATTGCTCATTAATTAATTAATTATGTAATTAATTAATTAATTGTACTTTTTTTTTTTTATTGAACATAACCATCTTCATACAAATATGGTGTTTTTTTTTATTATTATTTTAAATGTTTTCCTAAATGTACTTTTAAATAATGACAAAGACAGAATTAATATTTTGAATTAATTAATTAAATAAATTAACTAATTTAGTAGACTTATTAATATTGTTTCCTTGTGCTATTGTTATTATACCGAAAGTGCTATTGTTATGTAAAGCAAAAGAAAAACACAATTTATTTAACATTTGACTTCTTTGCCATTTTTTAAGGACTGTAAAAATAGGTATATGACTTCAAGTTTATTAACACTATTAAAAAAGAAGTTCGTATATGAGATCCAGTGAACAGGTTTAGTTCAGTTTCACAGAACCAAGGCGTCTGCCTCCAAAATCCCTGCAAGTTTGGAATATGAAAGACGGTCAGATGCAATTTCCGTGGCGGCGTGGTGGGGCAAGCACAATGGTTTGTGGGCCGGTGCGGCTCCTGAATTTTCTTATCAGTGGGGAATTGCGGTGTGCTGAGATGCCAGCAATATCTTCCCTGCTGCTGCTGGAAATGCAGCGAGCCTGTGACACGCGCGTAAACATACACACGTACTTGCGAACGGTGCGCGCAGGCAGCCTGGATGCCCCGCAAATGTGGCTCAATCATTCTAGAACAAAGGGGTGCCTTTGATCTTTCCTCAGCCTTTTTTCGCTGTATCTGTCAGTGATGTGGTCACGGTAGCGTGTGTCCACTCCCTCACTTCCACATTCGCTGTGATGGGCCGCTGTTATGATGTTGCGGTGGATTGCAGCGGTTCTTCAGCTCTGCGTCACCGCTATTTCCACTCACTTAAAGTATACGATAACATTCGCAAGCCCGAGAAATGCCATTTTCTAAATTCAAAATCAACAGTGTTTTTTTACATTTGTTTATAACACTTTTTTTTTGATGTTCCCCGTGCAGGTGTATAAAGGAAACGAATGAGCGTGCAAACAGAGGCGGATGCAAAGCGAACAGCAAGCGGCTTCATTCACAATGTTTTGTATCAACAAAGTGAGCGGTTTTATCTGCGCACTTGACAGCGCGAGCCGATAAGCATTGCTGAGGGAGAGACGCGGGCTGCTTCTTTAAACCCTCTCTCACCCCCACTTTCCCTCTCATTACACCACTCCCCCTCCCTCCCTCCTTCTCTCTCTCTCTCTCTCTCGCTCACTCGCTCTTTGTCTTTCCCCTCCCCTCTCTCCCTGCTCTGTCTCTCTGTGGGCGCAGACACTGCCCTGTCTCACTCCAATTGGCTGGGAAGCCACCAATCTGGCGTCCGGGAGGGCCGGGGGGACTGCATATGCAAAGCCCTGCTTCATATTAATGAGCAGCAATCGTGGCTTTAAGTCCTTGATTAGAAGAGTGCAAGAGCTTTTGGTCCCAACTGGCTGTGCCTATAGGCTGTCACCGGGAGAACGGTCCTGTTAATTGCACTGCTCAGTCACGGAAGGGAGAGAGAGGAGGAGGAGATACAGAGAGAGTGAGAGAGAGAGGAGCGGACACAGAGAAGCCAGAGAGAAAGAGAGAGAGAGAGAGAAAACTTTAATTTATAGAAGAGGTTTGCTCAAACGATGATCGCAGAGCGCACATGGATTCGGTAGAACTTTCGCTCCCTGAGTGTTTTTCCCTGCACTCCGAACAACAGTAGGTACATTTTCTTTTCTTCTACTTCTACTTGTGTGTCCGGTTAGACTGTTTGTTTTGTCCGTACAGTTCCTGTCCTGGTTTGTTTGTGTGTTTATGTGTGCATGTGGTCACCGTGGTCCTTCTTGTCAAGGTTGTTTTCGCTGTCAGGTAGCGTCTGGAGCCGAGTGTGCGTGCGGCCGTACGTTGTGCCGGTAGCTGACGGCTTATCCACTATTACAGCAATCTGTGTCCGCTTTGACAGGACAGAGTGTGTTTTGTGTAAATCATTAGGCGGAAACATATGAGAGAGAGAGAATGTGCTGAGGGAGGGGGGAGAAGACGAAAGCCATGGGATAGACGGGAGAAAACGGTCTTAGGTGGCTTGAATCGCAGACCGGTCGCACAGCATGTGGCTCACTAAATGTATTAAAGACGGTGTGCTGGCTCAGAGAGAGAGAGAGAGAGAGAGAAAGAGGGAGGGAGGGATTGAGTGCACGGGGCACGAGCGGACCGTCCAGGAGCCGGCAGAGAGAACAGCTCCTTAGCTTCATATTTATCTCTGTCCCGCACACTTCTGTCAGCGCAGAGCGAGGACACATGAATACGCTGATTTAGACGTCAGCTTCTGCACTCGCTGACTTTTATTTGTTTTAAATAGCTGCTATTTTGTTTAGCTGTTTTTAGTTCAAATCATGTGAGATAAAAGGTAAAAATGTGAGAAATACAATTCAAATAACATTTATATCGGTCCATAAAAAATCATATGATAAAATAAATGAAAATCCTGTAAGTCATGTGTATTTGTAAAACATGCGTTATGTAGGAAGTCTTTGCTTTTCTAATTTGTCAAAATAGTGATGGGGCAGAACAAGTGCACGCACAAGTTTGATTAAAGAAACAGCTGAACTATTAACCTCTGTCCTCTGTTTCATATGAATACCGATAAAAAATCCCCAAAACAGGCTGTGAACTGACAATACCTACAGTACATAAAAAAAATCAAAAAAGCCAATGATAAAGGTCAGAAAGATCACAAACAGGTAACCATCCTTGTCTCCTAAACCTTTATCCACCGTCCTGCAAAATACAACACACAAGCAGCTCAACTTCAGACTGAAAGCCATCTATAAACACACCTGAAGAATCCATGCTAACGTAGTTGTGAAAGTGAATTTATTTAGTGATGGAGATTTACAAAATTGCATGCTGATGGAGTGACAGCAGTGGTGAGGATGTGCTGGCACACACCCTGCACAGGATCATTAGATTGACTGGATTATTCAGACTCATGAAAGGAAATTCAGAGATAAGAGTGTCGGTTCCTCACAGCCTTTTAGCCATTTGGCGCTCGCTCGCTGTTTGATCTTTATTTTAACACAAATTGACTACTGAGATTCTAATTAGTATATTAATGATGGTAATAACAACAAGTGCTGGTTTAGCTATTATCATAATTACAGACTCTCGCCGTCTGCATGTACATTTACATCTGCACGCTCATTTTAATATTTACATTCACGGTTGGAGAGTTTGGATTATTTTAATTATAATGGGATTCTTTGTAAATTATTATTATTACCCTTATTATTGTTAAGTTATTTAGGGTATCTAAATGTCTATTGTTTGTTTTATTAAAAAAAGATTTAAAAGCAGTTTAATTTAAAACGTAAAAATAAATAGATGTTGGAATTAAATTGAAATTAGTTTTATGCATTATACAGTATATATTTTTAAATGCCTTTTTTTTTTTTACATATGTGGTGTACAACTTTGATTGTTCAGCGTGGTTTCAGTTTTGCTTAACGAATGAATGAGGACGTTTGAATAGACTTCCATATTCACGTGAAAGAAATTCACACAGCTTCTCAAAAGATTGTCTTTAAATCACATGCATGCTTTCCTGCCGATGAATTTTCTTTTCTTTTTTAAAGCATTCTGTGAATTTCTAGAATGCACATGTGTAATAAAAAAAGAAACAGTTTTAAGCAAAAAGGAGAGGAAGAAAATTACATCAAAGCTTAATGCTTGGCATTTTTTAATTTGACCACCAGAAGCAAGCAGTCAGCTTTTTAAAGGCAATGGAGTGTGAATGTCCAGTGGAAAGCGCAGGTGTCATGTGTGTAAAATCACTGCTGGACTCTGCAGTGGGCTGAATAGTTCAGCGCAGAATCGTGCAGAAGGTGTCTGAGCGTTCACTCATGCATGTTCAACCTATTGTCGCTTTTGCGGATGATTTTAAAACACCGAAACCCCCCTGTGGCCCTTGAAGAAAACTTGATTTTGTGTTTTCTCTACACCCGTTTGTACTCCCTTCTCTCTCTCTCTCTCTCTCTTTTGCGAGAGGCGAATGAAACCCCAGAGGCTGGGATCAGCAGGAATAAAGAGAGATTGTGTAAATTAAATTCCATTTAATCTCCTTATAAAATCATTTACTTAATTCATCTGTCAAATGATGTCAATATGCACAGCACAGATTTATTTATTCTGCCATGTGTGCGGTGTGTGTGTGTGTGCGCGAGGAGGCCCTTTGTTGCCGTTCAGTCCTGATTTGGCTCCATCCCATTCCCCTGTGTGAGAGGTGTCGTGGCTCGTCCTGCATGTCTTTCTCTTTCCGTGGCCCCTTGTCGATTACTGTCTGGACACTCTTTGTCTTTACGCTGTCCTGCTTATTGGAGACTGAGCATTGCCACTTCCCCTTATTTGAAGGGGTCTGAGGCATTCCAAGGGTAATTAACTCCAGTTAAAAGAGAGCCCCCTCCCTCCCAACCCCTCCAGCAGCCTGTCATTCAGGAGAAAAGAGAGGCCGGAGGGGGGGCCGTAAGAAAAAAAGGGAAGCTATATTTTTGCCCTTTTGTTAAAAAGTGCAATAAGTGGCCTGTCGGACGAACACACACACTCGTGTGAAACACTCGCACGCAGGTGCCGCGCGCATGAAAACACACGGCCGGCCGTGAGTGCGAGAGCCTGATGATGCAGTTGTCAATTTGTGTGATTTATGCATCAATCCATCAGGATTTTCCGAACGCACTGCGGCGATTTTTACGAGAAGTTGAATAAGGGTTTTAACAGGGCCCACGCCAGCTGAGACTCGCTCGATTGCTTAAAAAAAATGACCCACCGGCATTAGCGATTACACCACAATGTGCTTTATTCTCTGCAATTTTTAGACCTTGGTTTCCCGTTTGCTTCTGTCTTTATTTTGCGGATGATTCGGCCTGCTAAGAGAGAGGCAGAGCAGGCACGGGCCGGCTGAGAGCCTGTAGGATACAGTTACAGCAGGTCAATAGGGAGTGTGGTCACTCCAGAAGCAGGAGGGTCCACGAGGGCTAGATAAGGGTGTAAAAATAGTGCTTTTAGCCACTGCGTTTTCCACTGGCTCCCTGCAGACTCACCGTTTGTCTCCCGGCATGCGTATATAGCTGTTTTCACTTCCTCTTTAGTTATTTCTCAATAGAAGATGCATTGCAATAAATTAGTGTGCCTTTTGTGTGCTGGTTTTGTACTTTAAAAATATGTTAGTGTAAAATAGTTTTAGAAGTAGGTTAGTAAATAATTAGAATATGAGATGAAAATTGGCATGGCGTTATTTTTTAGTGGCATTCAACATTTGTTTGTGGTTATTGTGTGTAAACACAAGAACATTTATATGTTTGTGTGAAAGAACAGGATGTTAGAGCTTTAAGGCGGTAAAGTTTCTCCAGTTCTCCAGTGGTGTAAATCCGTACTGATTTTGGAATCTCTTTTAGCTTCATTGGTCTTCAGTGAAATTGTGGTGGTCTCGTAACAGAGAAAGGGAAATGAATCGCCCAGCTGGGTGACGGATGACAGTGAAATAATTCTCTGCGCTTTCTCCTGTCATACATCACGTGTGTGTGTGTGTGTGTGTGTGTGTGATGAGATCAGTATGATGCTTACCATGTAAGGCCTGACTCCTTCCAGTCAGCTGTGGAGAGTTTCTGGAGGCTGTTTTTGCTTAATTTCTACACTATTTGGATAGTGGAATCATTTCAAATTTCTATTATCCATGTTTGACATCAAATTAAATGAAGTCGGCCAGAATATTTAAACAAAGTGAGTTATTTCAAAACAATTTTATTGTGAATGCACTTTGCCGGATTGTTTGTAAAACACTTTTAAGCTTCTCTAGGGTCGCAAACATATGTTTTAATATCTATACGCACACCTCCAGGCCAGTTATTTCCCTCAAATAAACCAGAATGATGAAATCCTTGGAGAAACGTGCTACATTTGAAATTCAAATGCCGCTAAATCAAGCCTGTGTATGTCATTTTCCCCAGCCCTTTTATGTACATTATCTCGCCGTGTTTGCTTAACATGACTTTTTAAAACCTGTTTAAACGTGTCCCCGTGGAAACGCTTAGGCAAACAGAAGCTATTGTTGCTTTTTCATCTAGAATGCGAAATTTCTTGACTTTGAGTTAATTCAAACGAGTGTTATTTCTGCCCTGCTGTAGATTATCAAAGCGATCCTGATGGGAGGCTTTTGAACAAATCTGCTTATGTGCGGTCATTTTTTCCAGACGGGGTGCGGATGTACCTGACCTCAGCCTATAGCACTGTTTGAACTCACATGTATCAGCAGATAGCAAAACAGAATTTTTGCCGTCCTTCGCGGGACGTAAGAGTAGATCTGTGCATGCCTGTGTGACGTGTCAGACGGGTGTATTTGCGCTTCATAGCTTCGTTCTTGTCTGCTCCCAGCCCCTGTTGCGCGGGCGAGCGGCTGCATTCCCGTAGAGATCCGCGTGCTTCCAGGCTGGAGCGCCCGCACGCGTTCCATCATATTAAAGCTGACAGTCCATCTGCCGCGTGGCCGGCCACGCTGCCTGTGCTGCCCCTGCGTGCGAGGCCCGTGTTTAATTCCACCTGTCCCATTCTTCAGCCTTCAGCCCCCAAAGGTTAAATCACGTGCTCGTCAACGTACAATAACAAGAAACCCTGCTGACACGGTTTAAAGCCACCACCGGTGGTGTCTGTGATACGATAGCACAAACAGTGCGCCATTTATTAGCAAAAGCTATTATTAAGGAGCTAGATGCAAGTCTATTTTTGTGTTTTGTGTTTGTAAGCGTCTCTGCATGTGTAAATGTTTAAGGCGTGGATGTTTATCGTGTATGCATGTTTTAGCTGGTTGGACGGGGTAATTAGCAAGATATGAGTAACCAGTCGTGTGAACTGTCAGGAAGGAGTGAGAGACAGAGAGATATAGGCATGGCATTTACCGTGCATGGGGCGGCCGTTCCTGCACAAGGAAGAATGGCACCTGTCTAATCAATCAGACCCCCACTATTCACAGATGGAATAGCAACACATGAGTGAGTCGCAGAGCATGGGTGCAACACACACACACACACACACACACACACACACTTGGCTTAATTCAGCTCATTGTCCTGCGTGTTAATCCTTGTCCGCATGGATGCAGTACTTAGGCGTTTTGACAGTAGCGTGAAATGGGCTCAGGTAGATCCCTATAGATTCATTCTCTCCTCTAGAAGCGCCTGTTTCTCCAACTGATCTGAAGTGACACATTTTAGCTGTTACTCCTGTTTTCCTTGTTTGATTAACCTTTTTTTTCTAAAAACCTTTTAGTTGTTTTTGTTTTTAACAATAATAATAATAATAATACATTTAATGAATGATAATTGTTATTATTAAAGTAGTAAATACTAAAAGGCAATTTTTTAATATACTTTAGTTAAATTGAATCAAAGTAATTCAGTGTTAGTATAATATTTATCTATTTTTAATTGTGGCTTTAGGAGGATGACTAGAGTTTGTCATTTATTTATATTATTTATTTGCATTTTTATACTATTATTTCTTTTTTTGGTCTTTTCTTTCTATAGGTTTTTCTATATATTTTCTTTCTATAATTCTGTAGGTTTCTTCTAATTTCTTTTCTTTTTATTTCTTTTGGGGGTTTTTTCGTGCAATTATTCAGCCCTAAATAAAGTAAAGAAGTGAGTAAAAGATTAATGTGATGCGCTGTAAAAAAAAATGTACAAATTTAAGGAAACATTTTGACCGTGCCCAACAATCCTGCCCTAATTAATTTCCCTATATTTGCATAAACTATTTTACTGTACACACTCAGGCCACAATTACCATGTTATTTACATAGCTCTGTCACAAATGCTGTTCTGAAATATCAGCCATACTTTAGCATTCCAGATGAAATAGATCTTTCGTTTCCTGGAAGTGTTTAGCGAATGACTGAGAAAAATGTGTGTGCTTGTATATGTCCGTGTGCACGTGCATGTCTTACTGTGCATGTTTTTTTTATGTGTTGTGTTGTTTACTTTCATTTAAACATTTAAGATGATCTTAAATAAACTGATTTTATATGCTTGAAATGCATATAAATATGCTTCGAAAATGTATTTACTGTTGTGTTAATGTACTTTTTTTACATGCAAACCTTCCTTTCTGATTTCTTTTCAGATGTTTCATATTGTGCCACTAAAGTCAAAGAGTGTATTGGCTTTTGATGTAATTTACATCCACGTTTGCTGCTAATGCGTCCTGTTATATACAGCATGGCCTGTGTACACATCTGACAGGAATGAAACAAAAAAAGAAATATTGCATCCCAATAGTTAATGACAGATATTTAATGCCGCTAGCGTTGGGAGTGCAGTAGTGTGTTTGTGTGTAAAGTCACGTTAAAGAGAGTTGAGAGAAACAGGAGTGTATCAGGCCGTGTGGCGTGTGTGATGCTGGAGCTTATCGATTCCGCTGCTCACTCGCCCAGAACTAAAGCCAACACATTACGTGTGTGTGAGTGTGTGCGTTGCTTTTTTCCACTAAGCTCTGACTGGCTCACCAGCCTCACACACACTCACACGCACAGCACATGCTGTTCTGGCCACTGTTTGTGAGGTAAACACACACTTTAGAATTAGCAACTCTCAAATTAGCAATGAAAATAGATTTGACGAAAGCTCATGTTTTTTTCAAAACACACTAATTTGTGAATTTGTATTTCCTCGAATCTGGGAAATTGATTAGGCCTTTAATTATTGCATGATTGAAACTTTTGACACTTTAAGCTGAAAGCACATGATTTTTTTAGAACCCCCCCCCAAATTGAAATAGACATTCAGCGAGAAATGCCTAAACTCGATCGCAGAAAGATAGAAGAGGCGGATCGACAGAAACGAACACGAGAGCCTTCTTCATGGCTGCGTTCTCTCAGACAGCCGCTGAAGCACAGCATTAGTTGAGTGATTAGTTTCATCAGTCCGAGTGTGGGGACAGTTGGGGGTTGTGCGGCTCTAATGACATTGAACGTGTTTGCTGAGTTGGAACGGAGAAGGAGAATTAGGGGCCTCCTCTGTTAATTAGAGAGTGTGGCAGACTCACACACTCAGCCGCACTGCCTGTGGCTCGTACCACTTCACTTCCTTTTCTCTCCAGTGCTTTACTTTAATCGTATAAAATCCACAGTTTGGAATCTTCAAAAAAATGAGCGTTCTTGAAGTAAAGTGCGTTTTAAAGCGCGCAGGTGTTTTTCTAAGGTGCTTTTTGTGGCCTCAATTAATTTCCATAAGTTTGTATAAAGATTTTGCTGTACTAACACACAGCCGAGGGTTATTTACATCTGTTAAGTCTACAACAGACACTCCTGAATCAGTCTTTTGTTTACTTCTGAGGCGTCTTTGAATGTTTATTATGTGATTTATTTATTTTTATGTGATTACCTGCAGAAGAGATTTGATTAATAAGGACGTCTATCTGTGTCCTTGAATTGCCAGTGTTCCAGGCAAATAAACTGGCATACGTCAAAACATTCCTCGTTCGTTTATACGATTATTTCTCAAGCAGTTCTGCCCCCTCTGATTCGGAGGGTCCCGTAAAGCCACGGGCTCTCCCGCCCTTATGTGTACAGGGGCCACGGGTGTGCGTTGATCTCCCCGATTCATCCTTTTATCTGCCGACACCTCAGACTTGTTAAATCTGCGGCCGGTAGAATGATGAGTCTGCGCATTAAAAACGTCAAGGCCGGTTTCAATTAACGCCTGGCATTAACAAAAGAGCCCGTCTTTACCCTCTTCCGATCCTCAGCGGTGATGCTCAGTTACAGCCGATCCATTGAAGAATGCCGGTCAGGAAAGAAGGAATATTTTCTCTCACAGAGTGCCGAGCTGCGTCACTGTCTGTCAGCAGTTAATGGCTCAATGGTTCTTTATCAGAATTCCTCAGTCCATCTCACTGACCCTCGTTTTTATTCCTTTTCTTGCTCTCCCTTTTGTTGTAGAATGAATTTATCAAAGGCCCAAGTTAATAGCGAAGATAAGTACGCCAAATGCGGCGCTTGGAGAACACAACAGCAATACGACATCGAGGCCAGTCACATGCGTGATGCACATGCTCTATATAACCAAAGGTAAGGAAAGGACCAAAAATAGTGTCATCAAAAGCCAAAATCAGTTCTGGTGATGATTCTTTTATTATTTGTTTGTATGTTTGCTTGTGTTTTGCTTGCCCAGCTATTGTTTTTCCATGCTTGCTTCATTCAAGTCAGTGTCTTAGTCTAGTTCATCCAGTGTTTGTGCGTGTCGTGGACTTGCAGGACGTAATTTTTTGCATGTTGTGCCCATTGTGTGCTGTTAACCTGGTCCTAGGCTGTTCCCTGGGCTTATAAATTTTCATTTTCATTTGTTTTATATCTCAGTGTTTGTGTATTGATAGATAGATATAGATATGCTCAGATGGAGTATAGATGTGGATTGGGAAAGTTTATGTTGAGTTTATGGGTATAGGTTGGAGAGGTTGCGGTTGTCGCCCCCTCCAGATGCAGAGGAATGTGTTAAATGCTTCAAGGATTCCGATTAGCATATAAATTTAGATGTATGAAGATCATTGCTCCGATCACGAGTCAGTGAGTTTTATCTAGATTTAGTGGGGGCTGATTTGCGTATAAAATACAGCCAGATGTGACCAGTTAAGAGTCCTCACCAGGCCCTTCTATCTCTCTCTCTCTCTCTCTCTCTCTCTCTTTCTCTCTCTCTCTCAGACCATCTTCTGTAAAATGTCTTTGTTTGACTGTTGTAATTTCAGGTCATTTATGGTTATTACTTTAGAGGTTACGGAAGGGTCAGAGAGAAAAGTGCTTTCACTTCTTTGATTTATTTTCAAATGGTACATTTTATTTTCTCTGATATATTAATTTCCAGTAAACATTTGTAGTTTTATTTATTTGCTTTTGCAAGAACATGCAAATGTGGAATATAAGTTAACGCTGTGGACGAGTGAATTCTTTCTCGTGTGTATTTCGTTAGAAATAATATGAAAGCATTGTATAAATGGGCTCATGTTGCTTTAAATACACGGCTTCCTTGTTTTTGGAGTTTAGTTAGGTGTGTGTGTGTCCTAGGGCAAGATTTTTGGGAGATTTACTCAAGCCTTTTAAAAGAAGGTGACTGTGCTTTGATGGGGGCCCTCAAATGTATTACATGGATTGGATTTGGGACAGGTTAGTCTGGGTCAAACCAATTAGGCTCCATTCGCATGCAAGAAGTCTTCTCCACTTTAAGCCAATCAGGATCACGTTACTGGCGCAGTCGGAGCTTGTGGCTTTCGGTAGACAGGCCATACAGTGTCACGCCATGGGCCTGAAACAAAGCATGCTGGGAGCATCCACATCGTTCGCAGATCAGTTTGAATTCTAATGCTAATGCTAATGCTACAGGCATGTCAAACGCATTCACACACCCAACAGAGCAGGATGTTTCACTAGCAGCTGTATCACAAGATTTGAGGTTAGTCACGCGTAGATACACACACATGTACGCCTGACAGCGAACAATCTTACGACGATGGCTGTAGATTCATGTACTACACAAACTCACGCTGTTTGCAGTGGACTCAATTAAGATTCACACAGATTTGAGCGGAAAGCTTGTATTAATAGACTAGTGCAGGGGATCTTTGGGAACCAGGAGAACTTTGAACGCTCATGGAAGTCTGCTCGGATAAATAAATCCCTTTACTGGAGTAGACAAACACCCACCTTCAACACTTCCTCGCACACATGCACACACCTTCCTCTGATAAGTCTCATTTCAGAGTGGGGTGAGTGAGACAGGAGCCTGGTCCTGGGTTCAGGGGAAAAACCTCTCCATCTGCTGGTGAGCTGTTACCCAGATGCAAGCCATTTCCCAGATAAACGGAATCAACTGATTTAGCTCCTCGGCCTCTGGAGGCACTGTTTTATTTATATGATCAAATACTCGGAAAATGATTAATTTGTCAAGGGAGCGACTTGTTACTGTAAATTTAGCGGGTTGTGTAATAAACTAGATTTCCTTAAACACAGATGGGAAATGAAGGGGCTTTTGGGTGCAGTGGGGGGTGGAGATTGGATTGAATCGCAGGTTTATAACTGGGAGGATTATTAGACTGAGGTGTTTTATATTGTGTTAAAACTTAGAATCTTTCAGGACTCTCAGGGCTGAATGTGATGGGCTGGGGGGGTACCTGTTAGAAGTAGATAGATGCTGATTTTATTGAAATGATGTTTTAAAAATTGATAAAGGTCATATAAACTGGAATATTTGTATATATTTACATCATTTTTTTTATCTCAAGCATTTTTTTACATTTATATTTTCTAATATTATCTTTGAATTTGGTTAATGACAACAAAATATTAATATCACTGTTATATTAGTATAATTAAGATGCAGTTATAGGGTATTGCTTATTTATTTTCATTTTAGTATTAAAGTTTTTGTAATGTTGATGTGTTTTTTTGTGTGTGTTGTGTATGTTATATACTTACATTTTTGTTTTAGTTATTTTAGTACATAAAGTTAAATTAAATTAAACTGAGAAACATTGCTTTGGCAACAAACTAAATTTTAAAACTCGATTTTTGTTTTAGTCAACAATTTGTTTTAACATTTTAGTTTATTTCAAGTGATTTTTTTTAATGGTTTTAATTTTTGTTTTAGCTATGTATAATATTCCTGATTTATATAATGAAACATTTTTTTTATGATACTCATTAGCAGTACTTAATCTAAGCATAACGCATGTATAATTATTCCTATTATTTATTTTAAATGTTTGTTCAGGCATATCTTTTTATTTATGTATTATTATATATTGCATTTTGCATATGTTGTTATATCACTTATTTTGGGGATAATTATCTATATAATTATTATTTTGTGCGTGTGTGTGTGTGTGTGTTTAAATCTAGTAAATATATAGTCAGTTAGATTAGTACATATATATAGTTAATTATTATTGTCTCAGACAACCATAATGAAGGAAACAGCATAGCTGTGGTGTTCTGTCAGTGAAGGTGCTGAAAAATTATTTGACTATTTGTGCCTCTTCTATTGTGCCCTAATGAAAGTGTGCCTGCAGACATGGACAGTGTTTTGTTCGGGGTTGGGGACGGGCTCCGTGCAGAGAGAGAGTGGCAGAACGGGTATTACAGAGGTAAACCCGATTATGGGCGGAATGTGAATTAGATTTTGTAACAGATGGTGGTGTTGAAAATTTAAGATGCTTTGCGGCAGGGGAAGGCGACAGCAGCTCGGCGCGTCTCCATGCGAGCGGGGGTGATAGACAGCTATAACTCAGGACAATCCTGCCTTGACAGCCAATTTCAAGAATCTGATCTGGTTAAAGACATGGCTTTCACCGGTTCACTCACCAAAAAACAACCACCATTTCTCTCTCTCTCCCTCCCTCCTTTTCCCGCTCTCAGCACCTCTTTTACACGCTTGTCATATTTCCTGGAATAAAATCCTCTTTAACCATCTGTTTAATAGAATGTGTTTTTAATCTCCATTTTTTAACTCCCGTTATTTTTTTTTATTATATTTACGTGCAATTTCATTTCTTTGAGACTGCGGCTCATCCTCGCTTATCTGCTCTCATGTCCTGTTGGGGTTGAATAGATGGGTGCTGCGCTCCAACAGCAGTAAAGCAGTGATTTTAGGCATATTGCTTATTGAAAAATGCCAAAGCTTATTTGCTCTGCCCTGTTCTTTAGGGCCTGTCACTGCCAAAGAAGCAGACGTTCGCTTCTAACCGCAATATAACGTCAGATAATGAAATAATGATCACGTCAAACTTCACAAATCCCTGTTTTTGTTTTCAAACTCTAGTTTGATCTCCTACACTGACAGCTATTCGTCTAGACTGACAGTTTTTGCTAAACTTTGTACATATTTGTCTTATTTATTTTTTACATTTATATGCATGTAAGTGTGTGTGTGTGTGTGTGTGTGTGTGTGTGTGTGTGTTTACGTGTGTTGTTTGTGCAGTTGAGAGGGACATCTTACCTGATAAAGCAGAACACTTATCTGCCCGCACAGGAAAATGACCTAAATCATCAAGATTTTCATCTACGAGTTTGCCAGGGTCTGTCAAACACACACTCGCACACATACACAAACGTGACTCTTATCAGGTTTGGGCATCTTAACCCTGTATGTTGTCAGTGCACAAGTGAGAACAGAAAAAAGCCAATGTTTTTTATGCAGATTTTAATTTGTTGCAGAGACTTAAGTTTTTTTTGTTTTTTTTTAACAAGATATAAATATACATTCTTATCTCTCTGCATTTAGAATATTGTATTAGGAGCTTTGCTGAGGGCTACTGGTTGTCCTGTAGTATTTATTACACAGCAGAACGTTCGCTCCTCATCTCCACTGGCCTGCCGCTGGCATTTTTACGGCAGCTCGCTCCATTGTACAAATGTGTTTTTGCCATTATCACATTGATTGCATGTAATCAGAGGTGTTATTTTGCAGGCGTCCATCGACAATGAAGTGAATTACTACTTTCCAACCCAGTAATGTTATAACAATTGATCTGCCCATACAGCCGGAAAAGGCAACCTGTTTCACATGTCTGTATTTCTCATGCGGGAACAAGTGTAATCAGTATCCTGTCAGTGCTAAAGCAGTTCAGCTCCCGTTTAATAAGGTTTAATTGAATATCTCACAGCTTTCTCTAGAGCAAGCGTGCCTTTAACTCACTCTAAGAGGGAAACAAATGTTTAGCAATGCAATTTAAAATAATTTGTATACTTATTAATTTAAAAGAACCGAATGCTATAGGGTACAAAAACAGAATCAAATTATAATTCTTATTTTTAGTATATTAAATCAGCATCAAATGTTGAATTAAAATATTTTTAATACGTATTGAATTTTTATTTGATGTGTCACACTTTTACCTTTTTACATTTTCTTACATTTGTACTGTTTACTTTATTACAGAACATTTATTTTTCTTTATATCTCCCCTTTTTTTTCCTGAAACATTTTTCCCTCTCGTCCAGTGGTACAGTATATGCATCTAAACAGTCAATAGCTCTCATGGGCAGTATTGTTTTAGCATTTAGCAGACTGTGCTGCCTCCAGCTATCCGTGATCACACAGACTTACTGCTTCCGGCAAAGAGAGAGAGAGAGAGAGAGAGAGAGAGAGAGAGAGAGAAACTCTCAGTGGCTGCACTTTAATGCAATGATTATATGTTTGCCTCTATAGTTGTCAGAGCACTGGATCAAACAGCCTAATGACACCTTGTCATTGCCAAGTGGCTGTGTTTTCCAAAATTGTTTTCCTGCTGATTTGTGACACCTTGCCTGAGCACATAAAATAAGAGAGAGTCGACAGCCAGAGGAAAACAAAAAGAAAACAATAATCTCTTTGGTCTCGGATCCACTCTGAATTTTAACTTTCAACAAATAGATGGCTTAAATATTTGAAGTCCGGGTAAGATCAGGAATGCACTTCTGTCGTTTGTATAGTGACTGCACATCTGTGTTTACTGGATGTGACTTTTCTTCCAAGTTTTTCTCATTACTGAAACAGAATGATTAGTGTTAGTGATAAAAGAAGGGATGAATAACTAATCTACTGGCATGGTTTGGACAGTTGTTCAAATTATTATTATTTTTTTTGTAGTAATATATATTTGAAATCTTCCATGTCAGAAAAATTGTTACATTTTTTATGTAATTTGTATTACTTTTATTTTTTATTATTTTCATATTTATTAGCTTTTAATTTGCAAAAATATATTTACATATATAGCATATAGTCATATAGCAGACGCTTTTTTCCAAAGCGACTTACAAATGAAGACAATGGAAGAAATCAAAATCAATAAAAATATGAAAGTGCATCAGTTAGCTTAATGCATTACAAGCAGCAAGTTTTTTTCATTTTTTATCATGTAAGAAATAAGAAGAAAACGTTTTTAAAAAAGTTAGTGTTAGAGGCCTTTTATATGTAGATAGTACCTATAATGCAACCCAGTTTTACTGATGCTTTCAAGACTTCTATAAATCGTTCTAGCCATTTTTAACAACCTCATTTGTGTTAGCCAGCTTATAGATATCAGCGACACAATTCAGTTAAAAAAACAAAAATTAGTTTAAAAACATTACGTTTTTAACTAGAACCGTAACATAATGATAGCATTTGGTATGATTTATAAGAAATTTGCAAACGCAGAGACTATTTATAATGTTTAATCTCAATAATGTCCCTAACAATAAAGAACAACCGATTATGTCTTGTGCTTTTTTTTATATCTTGTCTCTAGCCCGGCTATCGCCTGCCTTTTTCCTACCCTTCTACTTGATGATTATTATTTCCATTCATAAGCTTAAACTAAATTCCACTGCTTTTCAGCATAAGAACTCCTTTTGTTAATGGCACACTGTGGGATTGAAGCTCGGCGCCAGGCAGTGGTGAAAACAGATAAAATCATTACCTCTCAAATAGTCTCTTCTCTGTCGGAAAGGGCTTTCTTTTCTTCTAAAATATAGGCTTTAGAATTCCATTTCTCTTAGAGCTAATGTGAATTTTACTGCCTCTAATTTTGGATTCAAGTGCGGCCTAGAATAAAAATCCCCCATCTGACAATTGAATTTATAGAGAGTTGTGAATATTGCAGGTTTGGATTAATAGAGTCATAGAATTTCAAAGAGCGGGAGAAAGAGAGCAAGAGAAAGAGAACGCTAATAACTTTCAGTCAAAGTTATAGAGCAGGGTGTCTCCTGTAGAGAGCCTTAAGAGCGGCGCTGTAAAGCACGAGGGGCTCTTACAATGCTGGCCCTTTCCTCTTTTGTTACCCGCCGTTTTGACTTCACACTCTCTGTGTCACTCAGGACAGGAGGCGGGTTTCTCAGCCGCCCCACAAAAAAACCAGTTTGCCCCTGTTACCCAAAATAGAATGAGAGAATATGTTGCGAGTGTAAACAGTCTGTGGTGCCTGTGTTTTCACTGATTTTAACCGGCTTTACACCGTGTATAAATACACAACATGCATCCTTGACATTACTGGAATGTTCTAGAATACCTTTGTGGCCCTCTGCACACCCCAGGACACCTGTCTGAGAGTGTGTGACGGTGGTGCATCAGTAGAAGTGTAATAGGAGCTTTTTTATAATCGATTGCCTCTGACTGCAATACAAGGAAATAGGTGCCTTGACTCAGCATATTTTGAGCTTTTACACCATAATGCGTTAATAGCTATTTGTTCGCCTATTCTTACAATTTCAGTAGTGCAACTTTTTGTCTTTAGTTTAGTTTTTTGTTTTGTTTTAGATTATTTTAGTTTAGTTTTTATTTTATTTTGTGATTGAGTTTCCCCAGACCCTGATACAACAAATTACAGAGTTATAAACATTTATTATTAGTAGTATTTTTGTTGTTATTAATATTATTATCATCCAGCAATTTAATTTATTTAAAATTGGTTCATATTACTAAAATATTTAACTTGTCCAGTTGTTCTTGGCCTGATAATATTTTCACTGGTCTCAATGTATTTTACAATATATTTTGTAAAATAAAAGTACACAATTCGAAAAAATATTTTTAGTAACTTAATTATTAAACATTCTTGCAAAATCCTTATTTTTAACCAGCTAAATCTTGGCCATGCTTAAAATAGGTTCATAGCGCTAAAATATGTGTCGTTTGATCTGCTTCTGTAAAATTCCGGTCTGGTTTCTTTAAAGATTTCCCTCATTCACTCTCACACTCTCTCTTGCTCTCTTGCTTTATGGGCCTCAGAAGAAGTCATCTTTTACAAGCTGACCGGATTTTAGAGCCCTCATTTAGAAGCGGGCTTCCTTAATTAAAAAGACCTTTGTGTGGTCTTCCAGACTGCCTCTTTTATTTGTCCCCATCCATCTCCATGTTAAAATGGTCCTGATGTGTTATCTGTATAAATCCTCCGTGATTTTCTTTCTGTCTCTATTACGACTTTGCTCCTCCACCATCATCTCGCATTTTACACACCTTACCGCCAATGCAGTTAATGACAAAACATTGAAGCATCACACTCAAGTCTATTTGAAATCAAAACCTTTGAGGATTTAGAGAAACAAACAGTCCCTGAACGATCACGTTTGGCTAAATGCATATGCGGAAATGCAACTAATTGGGGTGGTTTGGTGAAGTGCGGCTCTCCACCCCCACTACGCCCTGCAGGACCCAGCACAGGGTCTTCTGGATTGTTGACAGGGGAAATGGTTAATCCACTCTTGCAGGCCTTGAAGCCTCCTCTAAGACAGAGCAGAGATATCTATTAATTACAGCGCTCATTAATAGGCCTCTCTCCCAGGGCTGTGTGGGTGGAGGGGTGGTTCAACTAAATGGGTTGGCGGTATTGAGCGATGTGGGCTGGGAGGGTGGGGTTTGGTCGGCCTGCTCTTTTGTTTGGCTTTGAAGAGTCTCTGCTTTTGACTATGTGGGTGTCTGTTTGTATTACTGGATTGATACTGGATGTTTGTGTCTATCTAGCTGATTTTTTGTTTTCTGTCCGTCGATGCGTGTGAGCGTGCATGTGTGTGTTTGTGTGTGCGATGGTGACTGGCCACGGGCGAGGATGATGGAACTGCTTTGTGCCTCCGCACTGATTAGAGTCATGTAGAACAAGTTGATATTGACTGGAAAGTGAGTGATGGCGCTGAGCTCTCCGTACTGTCCCTCTCTCTTCCGCCCTGCAGACGCTCATCTGTCATGGTGCATTTGATCACCGGATCCCACCTCTTGATCCACAATCACTAGAAAAGGCCTTTAGCACATTTGGTGGAGATAGACAATTTTGGTCCAGGAGAAATGACAGGATTTGACTCATGCTTTGTAACTCTACAGAAAATAGCTTCAGGAAAAAATAATAAATGTATATAAAAAGGCAAGAGATATTTGTGCATATATGCAAAAGATAATTATATGCATTATGATCACTTAAATAATGGCAAATGCAAAAAAACGCATGCATGTGAATGTTCATATAAATTATTTATATATTTAAAACTGTTTGGACATGTCTGAGTTGGTTGTGGCACATTTCTTTAGAACTCAGTTGGCTGCACGCTATGCTAGAGTAGCGATGTTAGCTCTCCTCTTTACAGCCTTGTAGATATACAACCACTCAGACACTTTAGTGAGACCCAAGGGACCGTGGCACACTGGCTCTCATATGCCTCTCCTCTTATGTTTCCTCTCAGAGAAGTCATTAACATGCTAAAAAACTAGAATTCTGAATTCACAATCAGGCTTTTTTTAGCTGCTGAATCCTCTGTTCTCTCAGGCTAAGGCGCAGGTGGACCCATGTGCAAAATGGGGAGTTTGGGGGGGGGGTATGTTTCTATTTCTTTTGTTTTTCCAAATGGCTTGGTTTTGGTGACACACTTTAAGTCACCTTCTTCTGAGAAGACCATTTTAGACTAGCCTGAATTTACTGTCGGTTGTGTTCACTAACACTTGTGTTTGTCTCATTATGTTTTTTCCATGTAGGCTGCTCTGCAGAATGTCCAGCAAGGACCGCCACATTGAGTCGAGTTGCCCCTCCTACATAAAGACGGAACCTTCTAGCCCTGCCTCACTGACGGACAGCGTAAATCACCACAGCCCCGGCGGCTCCTCAGACGCCAGCGGTAGCTACAGCTCCACCATGAACGGCCATCAGAACGGTCTGGACTCACCCACTCTTTACGGGCCAACCGGTGCTCTGGGTCCCAGCGGAGCCGGAGCCAAGCGTTACGAGGACTGCTCCAGCACCATCACAGAGGACTCGCAGATTAAATGCGAGTACATGCTGAACTCCATGCCCAAGCGCCTGTGTCTGGTGTGCGGGGACATCGCCTCTGGCTACCATTACGGTGTCGCCTCCTGCGAAGCCTGCAAGGCCTTTTTCAAGAGGACCATTCAAGGTTGGCTTTTACCCTACCTCGGCTAGAACTTCAGCTAGGTTCAGGTGGCAGGCCAAGGGGTCAGAGATTGCAATACCTAGATTCATCACATGGAAATTCCATTCATGCAACATCCGCTGGCTTTACTCCACCTTAGCACCTTTTCATCCAGTAGACTTGTAAAGCTGGAGGGTAGTAATGCTCTGGGTTGTTATGGTATTTGCCACAAAGAAATAAACATTTCCTGTCTTATTCCTTCAGATTAGCAAGCTTAATCAGTTATTTCAAACAAGAGCTTAGAGGTAATTGAATATAGTGGAAAGCAACCCATCTGCTAGTTTTTAGTAGTGGCAGTGAGAGCTCTGAGGAACAAAGTAGGTGCTGAATAAATGGGTCAAATATTATGCTTGGCCTGAACACATTCCAGACGATGGGAATTTGACATATCGGTATGTTTCATCCCATTAGCCAATAAAACTCTTGGTGATTTCCAAAAACATCCCATCCAGCTGGACATTTATTGACTTCCAGACTGGCTGATTTTTGGGGGAAGGTGCAGGGTTGGGGAGTTGAGGGATGCAGAGGCGTCAGGACCACGGTTCGGCTGGGGGCATTGGGACAGGCGGCAGCACGGGCGCCATGGCCACTCAAATCACTGGCAGCTGGCATTCCGGTGACACTCTTCCAATGCCACCTGACAACCTGCATCTATCACCTCCCAATTGAGCCACTCATAGCCAGGCGGTGGGCAAAGTACACCAAGAATGCCACCTCAGGAAGCCCAGAACATTCCCAAATCAAGTCCCTTATTCTTAGGCGTAGCATAAGGCCAGCCCAAGGTCACGTTGTTGCCATGTTCCGGTAATGAGCTTCATTGGCGTTTGACTGCGACTGATGAATGATGGAAGTGTAGCGTTTAGTATGAAGACAGGCAGTGGAAGGAAGCACTAGGCACATTTTATATCTTGTTTGAAACCTCTCGGCAGCCGCTTGAGTGATAGACAATGGACATTGCACTAATCGACTGCCACCTAACTCAAATCACATCACTCTATCCTGTCAGTGAACACACACACACACACACACACACACACACACATACAGCCTCCTTTCCACTGTGTTGATAACCTGGACACAGCACTCAAGCCATTGGCATTCAACTACTGGTAGGAAAGCACCTTTTTTAGATTGGCAAGGATTTTTTCCCCCCTCGAAACATTCCCAGCTGGTTAAGACCACTCAACCGGCCTCAGCCCTCATGAGAATCAGCCCGCATCTTCACACACATCCCCATTCCCTATGTATTTCTCCCAATCCCGAAGACCCTAATGGATTCTGGAGATTACCTGACTAATGAATATTGGAGCTCAGTTTAATGGACATGCATTCTTTAAATACTGTTTCCTGTTGAATTAGCAGTCTTGAGCATTTAGCCCCCCTGCTCGCGCTGCTAATCTGCTTTTTAATGAGGAAACATCAGTTCACAGAAGAGAAGTCAATACAAATCAGTGTTTACAAAGTCTGATTAACTCTGAAATATTTCATCAGTGTGGAGGTCCCAGACGGGCCCTATGTTAATTGCATGAGTGCATGTGTGAGAGAGTCTGTTTCAGCCCAAGAAGTGTGAGTGCACGTATTTGTGTTCTAATGGTTATTCTATAGCACAGATTCTTTCCATACACTAATAGTTACAACACTGCCATAAGCCATTCCAAACCCTAAATTTGTTAAATTAAATTACTATATCTGGCAAGTAATTCTTATAATACAGCCAAAAAACTATTTAAATGCTTTTATTGTGTGCCAGATTACTCATTAGACTTCTATTTGCTTGCTGTTGCACTAACAAGCATATATCATTGCTTTTTCCCGTCTCGTAGCACCATAATGCTCAAAGAACACACTGTAATAGGCTCATCTATGCCAGGAATTGTAGTAGCGGGCTTGTTGCTCTCTGTGTGTGATGATGTGGGACACTGGTAGGATGAAGAGCCATGTTAGTGGTCACCAGGCGTTTGGAAGTTCACACAGAGGTGAATTGTGACCTGCAGGTCTTTGTTTAGGTTCAGTAAAGTCTGGCCTGCCTGTCTGCCTGCCTATGCAGCTTCACACAGCTCTGTGACACATGACCTCTGAGGGGAGCCAGTGGCGCTTTCTTGCGTGACCTTTTGCACTCTCAGTCACACACACATATGTAGACTTGATGGGAGGTGATTGTTGTGTTTCAGTCCCTTCTTTTGAACTGACAAATTGAGGTTGGGCTTGCACTTACAGTATTGTTTTTGTTGAAGTGTGAGGTCAGTAAGGTTTTATTTTTATTCCACAATGAGAGTAAATTTATCATTTTTGGAACTTTTTATTCATGAAGTAAAACGTATCCCACAAATCATCATATTAGAATGATTTCTGAAGGATTGTGTGACACAAGAAGAAGTTAAATTTTTCATACAAACATATTAAAATATATATTTTTTTTAACTGTGAGAACATTTAACAGTATACTGTATACTGTACTGGATACTAGTTTGTTACAACCTCAACCTTTTATGTGTGTGTATATTTAAGATATTATATTGTATGCTATTTCTTGCTGGACTGTCATAGGAATAAGGTTTTGTTGGCAGTCATTAAACACTCTCTGTTCCTTCTCTCTACATGCCTCGCCACAGGAAACATTGAGTACAGCTGCCCCGCCACCAATGAATGTGAGATCACCAAACGTAGAAGGAAGTCCTGCCAAGCCTGCCGCTTCATGAAGTGTCTGACCGTCGGCATGATGCGAGAAGGTGAGATTATCAAAAAAAATGCTGGAGGAGGGGAGGAAATGAACATTTTATCCATCGTCCCAACTCTATTTCTTACTCTATCCACCATTCTGAGGAAATGCACAGGTTTCCATAAGAGGGAAAATAAAGTAGAACAGGTCTAGAATGAAGTCAAGGTTGAAACTGAAGGGCCGGTTGGCCTAGTGCCCCGAGGGCCACTCACGGTCAGTCAAACACCATCTTTTGTCTTGGCCTCCAGGCCCAGTTCTAACTAACAAGACTGGTTATTATTTAGAGAGCTGGCCTGTGAGGCATTTTCTCAGAGGTCTGCCAAACGGACAAGCAGTTATTTTCAAACCGCCGCTCTCCTGTGGAAACACAGGCTCTGGCTCTCCAGGCTTTCCCGCAGTTTACAGAGGAGCTGCCTGAACTAGCCTTTAACCTTCACACAGCAAAAAAGTCCTTTCTGATATCTTAAGCAGCAGAAATTCAGCACGGCAGCTCGTTTCCTCGCTTCTCATTCAGGAGGACAGGAAGTGCTTTGTCTGCCTCTGAAAGAATCGGCCTCATAGGCGGGAGAGGGAAGACTTGAGAGAGAATGAGAGGTAGGCTATGCTTCTGTCACTCACAGAACGGGACCTCTTAGAGACGCAGGTGACGGCACTTATAGGCTCACAGTTGTGTGTGGACACAAACGCTATGCCCCTTTAAGTCAGGATCAGGTAGACTGCACCTTATTCACCGAGACACGAGACCAGACACACACACACAAACCCTGCGGCCAGCCTTGCTTCTGTGGACCTGAGTGGTCAGCTCACATTATACCAAAACAACGCAGCTGGAGAGCAACAGCAGGCGCAAATGCCCCACAGGTCCACATTTGTTTGCGTTGAGTGTACGAGTGTGCGCATATGTGTGTTTTTTCCCTGCGTGAAATGTTTCTTTTTCATATTATGCATCTTTCTTCGCACACACACAAATGGCAATCTCATTCAACGCTATTGTTGCCCTGTGCAGGGACATTTGCCTACACGGCCGGTGTCGCTGACAGGTAGGTAATTGATAAGTAGAGGCCTGTTTTCAGAAAGGTCTGAGGGATGTAGTTGCATGTTTGATATGGCATCTTCTCCCATGAGCACCCAGACAAATAGCAGCCTTTTGTTCTTGCTGCTAGCCACCCATACACACATATATCAAAATGGCACCCAATGGCACAACCATTTGTTGTAAAGTGCTTGAATTTAATACAGAAGTCCCCCTCTACATATGAATAAGGGTCATTTGAAAAATTGATGCATCAATTTTCTTATTTTTCCAAAACATGTTCACTTTACACACAAAGAAAAAAACATGCATACAAACAAATCAGTTCAGCAATGTATATTCATTGTTCTTTTTTATAATAGCATTGTTTTTGTTTGTCGGTTTTATGACACTCCTACTTTTGAATTTCCAGTTCGCCATTTGCACTTTTTTTTTTTAGACATGCAATACAATAACACTTTCAAACTAGTTTAACCTCATGGATATTCGTTTAAAAAAAAAGAAAAAACCTTATGCATTTACATTACAGATGTATTTTTGACTTTGTTACAGCACTGTATTAGCTGCTTTTGAGCATTGCGCTAGCTTTATTTTATTTATTAGTTAATATAGCATTTTAGACACAGTCAACACAAATACAAAAGCACATTAATGTAACCTCCTTGGTACTCATGTGATATATTTGCTATTGATTATGTTGACTTCCTAAGGTCCCTCACAGTTCTATGTGTGTAAAATGCTCCACTAACTTAATGTAGTTTCTTGTTTTTACTAGCTTCACTGACATTTTAAACAATACTTTAGCACATTTTTCAGGTTTGTTTTAGATATGCCCTCATGTCCCTCATGGCTTTCTGCAAACGCTAACATAATTTTGTTTGGTGATTTTAACTTAATTTTTGTAAACATTTTGATAGCACTTTTCCCAGGTTTTGTTGTTTTCAGTGATTTAGCGCAGAACTAACCGACCTGGAATCAGATTAAATCTAGATCAGTCATCTATGTGTGTGTGTGTGTGTTAGTTGTCAGCCGGCATTAACCGTGGCTGTCTAGCTTTGGTGAGGTACGGGCTAAGCCGATGTGTCAGCGTCCGTGCAGAGGCACTGTTTGGTGTTGGAGGGTTTTGGGGGAGGGGGTATGGGATGTTACCCATAGCCAACAGCTTGCTTAAGGGGAAGATCTGTCTGAAATTAGCCCTGTCACCCCTGGGAGACGTGGAAGTGGGGATGGGATAAGTATTCCTGATAAAGAAAGGATCCTTCTCGCGCACACACATGCACCCACAACATACACTTGGAGTTCTGTACACCAGGCATCCAAAGTGATGAAATCCTTCAGCACACACAGCCAAACCCCCGCAGGGCTAGTCGAACCACCCAACATGATATCTGTCCACCTATCACACCCCAACTCTCACCTGCAGCTTAACACCCCCACATTGTACACACACACACACCGCTCATACATATGCACAAGCGAAGCCTCTCAATAACAGCACACCGTGGTATAGAAAGCTTGTGCAGGTGCTCACCTTGCAGGCTCATGAGCGTTTTAGCTGCAAGGAAATTGCTGCCTCCAGCTACGTCTCTGTTTGACCCTGGGGGCCAACCGCCTGCCGCGTCGCTACCTCCAGCCACCCAACTGTAAAATTATATCCACAGACAGTCAGAGAGACAGCGACGGGGCCTGACGAAGCACTGGCCTGAGACCGCAGCCGGGAATCAGCCCTAACATGCTCGAGCTAAAGCACCCGGCGGTACGCAGCGTGAGGGGAACGAGAGCCTTACATCAGGACTGGAGAGTGCTTATTACACAACACTTAAAGAGACGCAGTTCACACACTCACAGAAACACTCAGCGGTGCATGCAGCGCTGATCACACACACTTACACTCAGAGAAAGCACTTATTCACAAGAACATACACTAGGACGCTAATGCATATACACGCACCCATAAATACCTACATGCTCTCCACTACGCTAAACCTCGCGTACTCAAGCTAAGGGAAAATGTGCATGCGTGTGATGATGATGATGATGCGGCTAGATTCCCAGCTACTCGTTCCTCGTGTCTGAACACACAGATGGATGACCTTCTCCATAGGAGAAGTGATACTTCTGTCATGGAATGGTATGGTATGTTTTATTTGCTTTCACCTCAACTCAAAAAGCGAGTAAGAGAGAGAGAGGAAATAAGAAACCTTCAGACACAGGTTGGCAGTGATGGGATGCACCTTCCGAATATGTAACATCTAATTCCTGCAGAAGGCAATTAGAGCTCGCCCAATTATTGTGCTGTGTTATAGATAGCGGCTGTCCTAACGAAGGCTGGAGTTTGGATTCTGACAGCAGTGGCTCTCCCCACCGCATCTCTCTGGGGACACAAGCAGCCATGGAAGCAAAATAGCCAGACCTGCCTGTAGATATGAGTAGGCTAAATGTCTCTCTCTCTCTCTTTCTGTCTCACACACATACACACTGACATACATACTCATACATATAGAGTGCGTGCTGCTTTTAGTCAGAGCAAGAGAGCAATTTAAAACTCAAAAGCCTGCCTCATCGCATCAAATCCCGCTTAAAATTCCACTGCTTCTTTGCTGCAAACCCTTCAGTTAAATATATAGCTTGCTGGTCACTGTAGCCATTATCATGACTGACACAAAACATGCCAGAGCCAATGATCACAGTGGTCAGATGATACAGTTGTTGTTGTTTTTCGTGCAATATTTAGTCTATAAGACTACTGGTCTTTTAAAATATTTTTTTGTGTGGTAAAACATTTTGGTACTTTATTGGGTTGCCATGCGATGTCAAATCTAGGTCTTGATGCAAAACCAGTACCTCCCCTCCAAGTTAAAAGGAAAACTATACTGTAACTGTCTGTCTTTAGCTGTCAAAAAGATGGAGAGAGTGAATGAGACCGAGAACGGACTATTGGCTTGACAGAAGTCTTGTCAAGTGCATCTGTCTCACCTCCTTTTGCCTCTTTTTTTATCTTCCACCCCATTTGTTTTATCCATTCATTTCTGGGTTTTTTTGCTTTCTTTCTTTCTTTCTTTCTTGCTTTCTTTTTCTTTCTTTCTTTCTTTCTTTCTTTCTCATTCATTCTCTCATACTCTTTCCCTTCCTCGGCTGCCTTTTGCTCTCTCGCCCCTCTCTTCCTCTGACGGGGGCATAAATCATTGTGCTGTCAGCGGGCGAGGCTCGTTGGATTATGCAACGCCGCCATTCATTTAGAGCCTGAAGAGAGGACCCGTCTGAGACCACCCTCCACCCACCACGTTCCCCCACTCTTGCCTCCCCAAAATAGAGAGCCAACATCTTAAAGAGAGCTCTCAGGGGGGTGATATCATTATGCAGTCTCTCTCTCTCTCTCTCTCTCTGTGTGTGTGTAGTTTGCCCTACTTTATTCCTAGATAGCGCCTCTGTGTGTGCTTTTAAATGTCAGCTTGGCAACTCTTTCTCACAGCTGGTTTGTTTTTCTTCCAGTGTGCGATTGTGCTACACCTTAATTTTGAGGTCCAACCCATCTCCTCGTTAAAGAACAAACTGTTGTCCATCTTATCACAAGCCGCTAAGACTAACATACTGCTAGATATGTTGCAAAAATTGTGAAGAGCAGCACTGATGAGGTACCAGCAAAGTGGGTTTTTACAGTAATGCCATTTTGTGTTTCCCAAATAATTTTATTATATAAAATATTGATATAACTCAAACTGTGACATCTGGTTTTGGTTCAAATTCTAAGTATGAAATGCCACTCAAAAGAAGACTTTTGCCTCTTCATGGTGAAGGAGAAAGTGTGCACCGCAGACAGTCACGCTCTTCAGAACGGAGCCATTTGAATATCATGACAGCCTCATTATAGTGTCATAACTGACTGGCAGGCTTTGCTTGATAGCGCTAGCGATGTGTATCACAGCACACACCTTCCTTCAAGGATTGAAAGCATGTTGCTTCACCTGAAATAACCCTGCGTGGGTCATCCGGGAGTCGACTGTCCTATCTACTGCACCTGCTTGAAAACCCGAACTACTGGCCATAGCACACCCCTCCAGGTTAGGTCTGGGAATGAAACAGCTGGGTTAGTTACCCTCCATCCCCCTCATCTCGCCCTCCTCTCCCTCCCCCGACCCTCTCTTACTATTTAGGAGATCCCCTCTGGCGCTGCCTAAAACGACACACATAATTAGGGCATTAACTCCTCTTAATTGCTGAGAGGTTTCTCTTTTTTTTCCGTGCAGAGACAGAAAGGTCATCGTTGTGCCTTTTCCACCTCCTCTCCAGCAGCAACAGAAGGCACAGTAGCGCAAATCCCTCCACGGCTCCTTCCTCGGTTCTCCCCTGCCACCGCTTTTCCCTCCCCTCCAATCCCTCTGTTCTTGCGCTCCCTGGTTGCCCGCCATCCTCAACTAAATGACATCTTTAGGCATTCGAGTAACCCACAGAGGATTGGTGGAAGTCCCTGCGCTGAATCGGAGGCAGAATGAGCTTTGT
Source organism: Enteromius paludinosus (assembly GCA_032361165.1). NCBI lineage: Eukaryota > Metazoa > Chordata > Actinopteri > Cypriniformes > Cyprinidae > Enteromius > Enteromius paludinosus. Next base: position 11,271,999 of record JAUMHQ010000078.1, on the reverse strand, counting down.
GTGTTTGGACCCCAGCCAGGTGGGGGAAGATTTTACATGCTGCTGACTTTGGAGGACTCTTCCCATCCTCCTCCTCCACTCGTGCATTTCCCAGTCTGCCACAACCACTTGTGGGCAGAGGGACAGCTGGGGGTCTGTGCTCTTTCGTTTTCTATACAGAGCACCAGGGACACTTTGCTGACACTTTAATAAATGACGATTTTTCCCAAAAGGCAGCTGCTTGGCACATCCATGGCAGATATTCACACAATTAGGTGATGTATACATACAGTGGCCACAAAAAAGGACTTGGACAATGGAGCCACACTTAAGGTGTGAATGCTTTTGTGTTAGATCAAATATCAAACCAAGTGTCATTTATTTGAAAGAAATGTAGAAAAAATAGAAATTAGGCTGTAGTTATTTGTTAAATAGTTTTTTTTTGGATGCGATTAATCGGGAATAATCATTTGACAGCATTAAAATAAATACAGTTTGTAATTTGCTTTCACATGCTTCTTAATGTTTTTGTATTGTTCCTAGTGTAATGAAGTTCTTACATTAAGTGTGACTGAAGTGTCCATGTACTTTTTGGGTCCACTGTTCATTCAAATGCAAACAAATGCAAATCTTCTCTCTTCACTCTCAGCAACCTGAAAAAAACTGAGAATCACCGTAAACATGAGCGCTGTGAATGTGTACTTCCACAGGCCTGGCAGACACTGCCGAAGCGAGTGCCTTCGATTGAGCCTGTGATTGAGTGGCTCGGCAATAGTCTGGACCGCTTCCAGAATTCAGCGTGTCCCTCATCACACACGCTTGCAGCCCACCGCCCGCAATCCCAGAGAACGTCTCCGTTGGGACGCTCCTTCAGCCGCCTTGTCCAGCACCTGCTGACCTTTTAATGGCTCTATATGGGCTCTTGCAACCGCACCAATCATGCAGCTGCCTGACTGTCATAACAATGCAACAGTAACATGTCGTTTTGAATGATGTGGCTCAATCAGCGCTCTGTACAGTGCAGTGGGCCATGGCCACAGGCCGCGATTTGCCTGCGCTGGCTCTCTCCGACTGCTTTGTTTTGGTAATTTGTGAACAATTTCCTTACTGGGCTGCACAATTTGTGACCAATTTCCTTACTGGGCTTCACTTGTGCATGAAGGCACAAGTCGGACTGGGCTCTTGGCTCCTCTGGTTCTGCGCCGCTGCATGCAGACGGCAGGGTTTTTTTGCATAGACAGACCATGCTGAGCCCACAGACTGTGCTTTTCCAGCCGGCCAGGCTGATTTGGTTGCAGGGCAGGGTCTGGAATTTGGCAGGGGCCTGATACCCGCACAGCTGGCGCGGCGAGAACGTCCTTATTTCTTTTGTCAGGAAGCAGGCCAGTAGCATCGCTATGGCCCAGTCGCACACGTTTACCCTCACAAGGTGGAGAACATTTTCCTCTCTGTCCTGATTATCTTCACTTATTGGAAACTGATACCTCACACACACACATTCGAGGCATTTGGTATCCATATATCCGTACTATGTTAAACCTTGTGAGCAGGAGAACGTAGATGTGGAGTTCAGGGAAGATGGTTCTGGTACAGTATGAGCCCTAAGTGGGGGCTAGAGTGGGCTGGGTGGGGCTAAATTTGTTGCAATGTGGAACTGCTGGCTTTGAGAAGCTTGATAATAGTAATCTATGAATGGCAGGAGCGCGAACACGGGTGAGAGGAAGTCTTGAATTACTCAAACTGTGGAGTAACCCTACTGTAGAGTCGGTAAGAGTCAAACATTTTTTAGGATCCAATGCACTTCACCCGTCAATATTATTACTTACGAGGGTAAACATACGCTTTAGTAGTCTTTGGGCTTTTTCAAGACTTCCTCATGCAGCTGATGCATTCTGGGATCTCAAATAACACTTTAATTTCGAGCTCGAACTCCACTGGTATAGATTTTCTAATGTGAATCCTTAACAAATTCATAATGACACTTTGCCGCCACATCTGTTTTTTTTTTTATAAGCGCACGACAACACAACAGCGCGAGTCTAATTAGCATGAGTGTCAGCATGTACAAAAGCAATTGTGTAATTTGCTGTAAAATAGGTCACAGGCATTGAATTCAAAGTATTATAAATGTATTTCTGTCCAGAGGTTTGTTACCACCAGGCACATCAGTACGCATCTGTTAATTTCTCATCCAAAAATAGTGTAGAAATGACCTGCTTAGTTTGATGCAGGGCGTTAATCTATCAGCGATATCCCCACAGATCTGCCCGTTGTTTTTGTTAGACGTTTTTTTTATGTTGCTTTTATTTTCTGTTATCTGTGTGGTTGCCATTTAGCAGGTAGTTTTCTTCAAAGTGAAGAACTGAACCTGCAGATTATGTGATAGCAGACCACATATTTAACTATTGTGCTACAAACAATGTGTTTTTAAGCTCCTAGTGGTAAAGGTGTCTATACAACATACATCTTGTTGTATAGACTTTTCCTCGTCTTGAACGAGGAAAAGCACTGGTCTCACGACTCTCTACTGTGCACACACACACATGCTTACAAACACGCTTACAAACTGAGTATTATCCTCTCCCGGTACCCCATGCTGTCCGGCACAAAGCTGTTAAAGCACTGATATGACTGACAGATGAAGTTTCTTTAGAAGAGTGTATTTCAGTGGGTCATACCCCCATCACTCAGCCGTAAACCCACACCACACTTACAGTCCCTGTGTTTACCTCACCTAAAAGTGTCACTAAACCGACACACACACATATAGCACAGTCAGGCACAGACAAACAAAGAGTTTTTTACTTATGCGTGTATTATGAGTATTCATGTCTCAATTTAATAGACGCTGTCGTGATCATGTGTGATGAGTCAGTGCAGCCCACACTATGTGCAATGGAAAATTAATGTGAGCTGATTGCAAAGCATTTCATTTACTCATTGTCTTTAAATTGCTTTGGGCTAATTAGATGGCGCAAGGCATAATTGTAAGGATTTTTTAATAAGTCCTGATGAGGTGAATTTGACGCATGTAGAACAATAACTTCAGATATTTTTAGAGTGGTGAGGTGGAAAGAGAGAGAGATGATAAATAATCTTGTTAGAGATTTTATTTATTATTATTCACATGTTCACAATCACAAATTCAATTTTTATTAATTTCTATTAATAATAATTTTGATAAAATATATGATATTTTTCTTTTCTTTTTTATATATATATATGTGTGTGTGTGTGTGTGTGTGTAATTCTTTGTGTGTGTTTTGTTGTTGTTGTTGTTTTGTCTGCTATTGTATTATGTCATATTTAGGTTTTGATCATATGAACACATACAGTATTCTGCATCAGTCCAAATTATGTACTATGAAAGAAAGAAAGCAGAGTAGGCTCAGATGCTTGTTCTGTGGTTTGAAGGGTTGAATGAACACACTGGGCATGGTGAAGTGGCAATTACCCACTCATCTCCCACCGACCGACCTGAAGCAACCTGCAGGCCTTTCTACAACACCATCAGTTTCCCCACTGCCCCATATTAACCAGCGTGGCCCAGCCCCCAGCACCATCCCGTGCTCTGCTCTAATGCAATCTCCCCCATCAGACGGCCACCATCACCCACTGCCTTACAGCACTCACGCCCTTCCATAGTGACACATACCATATCAATCTCCCAGCTCCTGATAGACGATGACCCGCCACCAAAATCTGTCTGTTCCGGTCATGTTGAAAGCTTATAAATGTTTACACATTTTTTAAAGGAGACAGCCTCCTTTTTTGGATGATTCATTGCATATGTGTATAAGGAATGTGGTGAAAGGGCACCTGCGTGGTTTGTGGTCCCAACAGTTAACTCATTTTCATATCTATTACTGTTCAACGCCCAAGGGTTAATTTTGTTACCCTCTTCCCCCGTCATACACCCCTGCTCAACATCCAAACCTCTACAAGTCTTCCACCCACTGTCTGTTATGATGATGTATCAGAAGCCCTCCATGTGATCAGTGAGGCCGAGGGGAGCGCTAGCACAGCAGGGAAGGCTGTTCCGTGTGAAAGTGTCTGAATGCAGCAGCGGAGGGCTCGGCCCGAGACACACGACTGATGAGACTTTAATTAGATCATTTAGAGGCGAGGAATTGTTCAGGCAGAGAGAGGCCTTGTTAATGCAGTCATACAGCTCACTAAGTAGTTTTTTCCTCAGCACTGATTTTCCTCAGGTAATAACCAAGCCCTCCACACACAAATACAGACAATGGAGCTTCAAAACGGAGTCTGTCTATCCTTCTGTCCATCCATCTCTCCATTCGTGTATCAGTCTGTCATATTTAGCTGATGGATTAATTTCCTTTTATTTTATTGAATATTAATAATTCATTTTTTTATATTTAATTATTTTTTAATGTATGGCATTTTTTAAGAAATGCATTTCTTTATTATAATTATCAGACAACATCATTATTAAATACAATTATATTCTGTTATTATCATTCTGATAGTAGAAGCAGATCGTTTCAGACCATTGCTCCATTTAAATATCCAGAATATTTACAATACTACTTATATAAAGTATATTTTTGTTTATTACTTTTTCCCAATTTAAATAGCTTTTAGAGGCTGTGTTTGAATGCGTTTAAAACAAAATATTATGTTAGCAAATATCACAAAAAGGAACATCACTGATTCTGTAAAAGAATGTGGAGTAAAAGAGATTGAAAGAAAGAAAATGTGATATTTATAAGCTGCAACGTCAGGAATAGACAACGTGGTTGCCACGTCAGATCACAAATTATATTGTACTTTGACAGATTGTAGCCTTGCTTTACAAGTGCAGTTACATCTCATTTGTCACTGTTTGATCTGTAAGTGTGGCTACAGGAAAGGAAGGCCTTCCATCTTGCCAGCAATTTAATGGCTGGGAGACGGACGACGGCCGACAGCCACCTGCCCACAGACCGCAGCGCTGATCTGTTCTCATTTACTCCACCATCAGGCCAGATGAAGGCAAAAATCGCTCCTTTTGATCCCGCAATGCTGGCCACCACCTCCCCCGGCCGATATCTCACCTTTACACACACGTGTGCTTTTAACACCTCATTCTGCCTTGGCTTTTGCTCACCATTGGGTGTCTCTTTGGATTAAATGGAGACCTCAGATGTAAACACAATGAGGCTCCTTGATTTTGAATTGATGCATTTTTCTCCAAAGCCCGGTTCAGATGGAACTAGTTCCATTCAAATTTGTGTTTTAAATCCTGTTTGAATTTAACATATCTATGATTTTCTTGCATAACCTTGGTAACCAAATAATGGAGCAAATTGAACCAGTTTTTTGGCTAACTTGGGTGTCCTCAGAGAACTACCCCTTTGGGATTGCAATGCATGTGATTGTTTTAATATATTTTGGTCTTTTTAGAATAGCATGACTAAAGCTAAATTTCTCATTGCAAATGCCAGGTGCATATCATTCATTCATTCATTCATTCATTCATTTATTGATTTGTGTTTATCCTTTTGTGCTTTAATTAATTTATTTCCCCTGCTTTTTCATGTATTCATTAATAATAATTATAATTATTATTGGTTTTATTGGTATTGTCAGATAGAAGATGATATCAGGGCTTAATTTATTATTTAAATAGTTTACTTTTTACTAGGTTTAATTAGATTACTTCTAAAGAATACTTTTATTTTACTGTTTAATATTTTTAAAGCAATTATTTAATTTTATTGTTATTGATTATTAATATTATTATTTGTGTATTCATTCACTGATTCACTGATCTTTATTATTTTAATTTTTTTTGCTTTCATACAATTTCATATAATCATAAATTGTTATTGTTAATAAATGTTATACAATAAATTATTATTAGTATTAGTAGTATCATCATTATCATTATTATTATTATATAAAATCATCATACATGGTTGAAGACGTCATGGATTTTAGTCCAGAAAAAGACATGGGCCAAGGGGGGCATGTAGAGATGTTGAAAGAGTCTCAGTCCATTGTGTGGTGTTAATTCGCTCTGCTCTGCTTGCTCCTGGGCCGACCGGAGGCCTGGGTAAATTCAGTTTGAACACGGCACATTGTCTAAACATATCGGCCTGCCAATCAGTCACCCCGAGCCCTGATAAGAGCCGTCTTGTATTATTGAATCAACAATAGGGCGGCTCTGCCGGCAGGAAGATAACACACGCTTATTTCTCTTTAAGTCTCGGCAGAAGAAAGGCGCTGTCCACATCCACCTCATATAACTGCCTCAATTACCATAAAAACCACTGCCGTGCCCAACCTTACACATGCCTCTGCTGCTGTGAAGGAGTCTGCCGTACGTGTCTGAGTGTCGGTGTGTGTGGAGGGAGAGGGCCATAAGATAGCACTGTGTTTCCAATTATGAATTTCAACATTTCAATCATTTGGATGACATTCCATCAGCGCTCAGCACCCCCCTAAAATTTCAGTGTCCTTTATACTGGGGATCCAGGATGAAAGATGGGTCATAATAAAATTGTGCTCGCCTCCGAACAGCCATGACTCGATAACCAATAACAGCTTTACACAAGTGACACCGTTCCACTCGCAAACGCCTTTTCCATCGCTCCGGTTGTGTTTTTCCTCCTCGCAAAGCAAGCACAAACATGTCAATTTGACCTATACACCGATCCCCTTTCTCTCTCTCTCTCTCTCTCGTTCTCTCTACAATATACGCGGCCGTTTGTAGTGGGAAATCCGATGGTGATCCAATCACAAGTGATTCCAATATCGGCAGTCAGCAATATTCCTCCGCCCCAAAATGATCGCCGTTCATCACTTTGTCTATTAAGTCAGCCATGCATTTGGCAGGTTGGCAACAAAGCCACGACTGGAGTTTCTGTGCCGAAATATCACACTAAATTTGTCCGCATCAGCCAATGCCCACTCACTAGCTTCGGCCCACTGCAGTCACATGACCAGGGCACCTCCAGTTCACTTCTCTCTCGTTCTCATTTTAAGCGGTGTTGAGAATGTACAGGGCATGACACAATAATTAAAGTAAGTAGATAGCTCAGTAATTCTCTCCAGATTTTGTGGGGACAATGAGCAGGGCTCCCTCTCTCCTATCTCTTTATTTTCTCTGTGCATCTCTTTTTCCTCCGGCTCTGGATCTGCCTGTGTGTAGGGAGAGGCAGCCAAGCACCGGACACATTTCATTAGGATCACCCACTCCTGCTCCTCTTTTAATATTTGAAGGCTCATTTGTTAAGTGGGAATGGTCTTTTCTCCTTGTCTTTTTCCCCCCTTTTTGTGGGCTTTGGAAATATAATTTTCAATTTTTAATTTGATTCATTTAGATTAAAATCATTAATCAGGACTGAAAGTGAGTTAATTTTCTGGAAAATAAATGAGCTTGTTCGGAAAGCTCTTTATTAAGTGAGAGGTGTGTGCAGAGGGGTGGGCGGTGATGGAGGAGGGTCTCTTTCAGGTACTATAGGATTAAATATTGGCCCAAAATGAACGAGTGAGAGAGATGCGGCACGCTGGTGGGCTTATCCTGTGATTTTGTGCTTTTACATTTCCATAAAATTGATAACTCTTATTATTATTTATATATTGTTCATTTAGCTGTTCAAAGGCAAACACGAATGAAGCAACCAGAGTTGCTTTTACAAATAAAAATGGTGGAAATAGATTAAGTTTTTGTAAGTATAGGTTTAGGAAGATTTGCCATCTTTTGGTTGATTTATGGCCGCTGTCTAATCGAAAAAACAAACTGCTAATACCCTTTCTGGGAACACGACACACGCTCTCCCTCACACCAAACCTGACTTGTTTGTCAAGGTGGTCACGTCTGTTTACTTGCCGGTGGTCAGCACATTTTCAAAGGATGCAAATCCTTGTCAAGGGCTAAGCCGAGCATGAGTGGAAATCTTTCACCATCAAAAATTCAAAGCATCGCTTGCGATATTCCAGAATTCAAAGTACCACCTTCACTGTTTAATTTCACTATCCGGCCAATCAAAATGCAGAACCCAGACGTTATTATGAGTTTGTTTGTTTTTTCGGTTTTTCTATTTGGGAATTTGAACATTTCAAAGCTCAAGACAAATGCTGTCAATATTTGCTCCTCAGTGTAATTACGTTATAGAAAAACTCAAGGGAGGCGATTGTGCCAAGGGAGTGGGGGGGAATTTAACAGGCTTAAACATCAGAAAATCAAATAGAAATCCCCATTTTATGCATGAATGACACCACAGAGTGCACTTGTCCCACAGCTTTGCAACCAACATTTACAGCGGGAAAAAAAATTAATTCTCATTATATTAAAAGGAAGATTCAGTGGACAGTGTGTGTCTGCCCCCTATCTCCTCTTCTTGCGCTCTCTCTCGCATCGTCCCGGTGAAGATTTTATAAAATTCATTCCTGTAGATCTCAGGGGATCTGGCAACCAGCGGTCCTGTTGCTCACCTATGTTCATTTGTCCGATGCCCATATGCATTTTGTGTCTAAACTCGGCCGAGTGCAATTGGGATTCGCCCTTTTTCTCAGAATGGGGTGTCCCGCTTGCTGGGCTGGCCTCAGCACTTGGGACACACTTTGTTTTGCCCTTTGCCATAGGTCACAGTTATTTCCATATAAAAGCTCACAGCATTAATGGAATAGACTGGGGGGGTGTGGGCTTCGGTGAAATAGGAAAGCGGACTGGAAGCTCACATTGACAAAAACAACTTAGTCCCCCTTGGATGTAACTAAAGTGAACCAGTAAGAATATGTGAATGAAGGAGGGTTGTAATATTCTTAGGCATTGCTTCTAGCATATGAGAGAGAAAGAGTTAAGGTGAACATTTAATAGAGTTTGGCAGCTTAGTAGATGGGTACTTTTACCCGGTGTTCATTCTGTCAGCGCCTAATGACTATTAAATGTGCTTTCTTAAAGAGGAAGGTCGCTAGGATCCAAAATTAACACCCATCAAGAGCCAACTGTGAGTATTAATTGTCTTTGGCAAGTAAATAGTATGCTGTTATAAATGGAAGGTACCTTAAACTTAGTAAATATTGTAAATTAAGTTGATTGACTGAATTTTGCTGATGTAAATGACAGCTTTAGAAAATACTGTATCAGTACCTATACCTAGAAGGCGGCGCATGGGCCCTATTGTTTTTTTAAGGATGTTTAGTTTTATTTAACATGCTTAAAACGCTTGAAAATTGGCACACGTTATAATCTGTGGTCATTAGGATGCCACAGAGCCTGGGACCCGGGTGTTGCACAGGGGCTACATGGCGCCCCCTGGAGCACAGTCAGAAAACCTGCTCATATCTCATAAATACTTGAATGTATACGTATGAAACTGGCTACACATGTAGATCTCATTGTGCTAGACAACTTTTGCACTACATGCCATAGGCTCCACCCAACAAGAAGTTTCCTAATTGAGTGATTGTACTTCACGACAGTGCAATAGTAAATGAATCAAATCAACATACTCTCCTCCTTATGTTTGTTTTGTTCAGTGTCTCCTTTTCCAGTGTCTCCTAGACATACTGTTGATTGAAGATCTATTCTTGTAGTCAGCGTTAGCTAGATAAGTGCTTGATCCTATTTATAAATATATATATATATATATATATCAGAGAGAAAGCTATACTCTTGTGATGCATAGCACCTGTAAAAAGAACTGAACTATCAGCACACGTTTGACGTTCCTGTGAACACTTAAGCCTTTGTTGAGTGGAAGCGGTGTAGAGTTTATGCGCGTCAGCTGCGAGAAATTTGGCTGCTGAATTTACTCTCCAATGCCCCATCAGCCTTGGCCAAAACAACAGTCTCCTCGCCTCTTTAGTGTGTCTGCACGCATGCTGTTGACTGTTAAACAAGAATAGGTGTAATATAATGATGTAAGTTCGAGACATCAGAATTCTCTGGCCACGTTTGATTAATTAGTCTTTTTTTTAAAGCACACGTTGCTGCCAGGTTGATTGTTTCTCTCACACTTCCCCGTAAATTTCTGCAGACGCCTTGCAGGATTCCACGCCACCTATGAAATTCAAAACAAGCCTTGTAAGAAGTTTACGGTCATCTGTGGGTCCTAATAAAAACGTGGGGGGAGGTGTGGAGAGGATGGTAGGATAATTTAAAATGAGGGAAAAGGGATTCCACCATGAAGCAACTAGTCTATTTGTCATCTTAATTAAAACAGTAAAATCTTGTAATCTACTGGGGATTTACAACAGTGCGAAATGAATTCTTCTTTTTTTTCAATTCCTCTTGTTCTGTCTGCCTGCATTTGCTGTGAAACTTTTTAACAGCATTTCATGTCCTACTTAGTGCTAATGTATGAGGCTAATCAGATGGTACATTTCAGAACATATAAATATTATTAGCGAGCTTTGAACTGATAATAGCAAAGGAACATTTAAAAAAAAAAAGACAGACAGAGAGAGAGAGAAGTAAAGTGAAAAAGATTGCCAAATACATTATTTTACATCATTTAAAGGACCCTATTAGAGACAGTTCACCTAAAAATGAGACTTTTGAGAATTTAGAATTTTCTCACTCTCATACCATCTGTTTCTATATACCTTTATTTTTTATATAGTAACACAAAATAAAAAATTTTAAGAAGGTTGACGATAATCTTCCTAGTATAATGAAAGTGGAAGGGGACTGGGGTGGTCTACAGGCAAAAAACATAAATAAAGCGTCATAGAGTTATATTCTTTTGATGTATGAAGGCTTTATGTTTGGAAATTGCATGGAAAAGAGCATCTTAAACAGTCTGCAATTCCACTGAAGAAAACAAAAGTCAGATACTGATTCTAAAAGACACGAGTGTGAAATTATTATGTCAGACAGTTTATGTGAACTGTCTCTTTAAATGAACTCTTCTTGTCTTCCTTTTGAAGGAAACCTATAACATTGACATAAACTGTGTGGTGAGGTATATCTGCTCTTTTCTGAGACTGTAACTTCAGAGTGGTTTTGCGGTGTGCGTCCCATGAAGCAATGTTATTCATCAAGATCATTCCGCGTGGGCCCATAGATACGCCGTCAAACAAACAATCGGCAGCTCTTTGTATCTGCGTCTGTGTGAAACCCGACCCAGCGGCGCACCATGTGCAGCCAGGCGCCTGCTTGCTTTACAGTCATGTGGCGATAGAAGGTCTATCAGCAGACAGATGTATCTCGATGGTGTGAAGCCACATTCACCGTTTGTGGAGGGTAACGATCGCCCCTGGGTCGGCATCCCGTAGCCGCATCTTAATCTTAACCATATAAGAGAAGCCACAAAGCTGGCTGCAGATCAGTAACAAAGGGTAACTTATTCCAATGTTGTTTGTTTTGGAGCGTGTAAATCCTTGAACGATCCTCCTTCAGCAGCGAGGGAGGCTTTCCTAATAATATCCCACCGTAGAGGGCGTCTTTCAGGGTTGTGCTGCATTAATTCCTCGTCTATTTCCAGCGCATTGCAGGCCTATGAAGATGCAGCTCGGACGCAAAACTTTATGCGAAGTTGTGCATCAGTTGCTGCAGGAAAAGTCATCCAATCAGGCAATCTGACGTGCATTAACTAGAATGGCAGACGCAGGTTTAGTGAATTAATACAAAGATGTAAGATACCGCACGGATTGCAGCTGATGCAAATATGTCTGTAGCAGTGAATTAGCCCAATAAACCCTACAGTCCAGGCACTCGGGCTGGAGCAGGATTTGGTTTCTGGCGGATGGGGGGATGGGGGGTGGCTTGGTCTTGTTAAGATGAGAGGCTGTCAACATGTGAGCGTCGTGTGTTGTTGCATATTTCGGGTGCTGGCATCAAGGAGGCTATGCTAGCAATGTGACATCTTTTTAAGACCGCCGTTCTCGTGTAAAACGAAGCCTGTGGGACGTGTGTTCCTTCATGGAAATGTGAGCAAACAGGGTCACGGATCTGCTTTTGTCCTGGAGTACAATGTCACATAATCAACGACCAGCCAGGGTCAAAGTTAATTAACACTCATTATCACTCCGTCCCAAAATACACCTGCATGTAGTGCAGTCATAGTGAAACACTGGTCTATAAGAGGAAATATTACAGCTATGGATACTGTTTAGTAGGAATTAATAGCTTATTTAGAATGGAATCAATAACAAAGGGAATAACACACTATTTGGTCATTGAAGCCTATATGTGTAACAATGTTGTGAACGTGAAGTGTGAACATTCTGCAAAGTGTGATTTCAAGTTCAAATCATGGTTATGTTGCATCTCCATTTATTGTACACATTCCAGATCTATACTAGTTGAGGGTAATAACTCATTTTAACTGACTAGTAATGAAAGTATTAGGGAGAAATCCCTTGTGTTTTTGTCAGCATCTCCATTGGCACAAATAGACTCATTTAAGTGCGTTAAAATATAATCAGGTAAAACCCATAAACAGCACTTCAAAATTTCAGTCAGTGCTTTTCAATATGAAAAAGGTGCATCTCATTGTTAAATTATTCAGAGAGTGTCAGGCCCTGAAAGCCCAGCGGAGGTGGCGATTGAGCGCCATTCAGATAAACGAGAATTCCAGTGTTTTAATTGTAAAACGAGGGCCGGCCCACTGGGCCTTCATGTCCATTCCGTTCCTCTCCAGCATGCAACATGAAACGGGTCCTGGGCCACCTTTAAGTGGTTTCCACAGAAACCGCCCATCCCCTGGAGAGGTTTGCATAATTAAATTAAAGCTCTTTTGTATGTCAATTAATTAAAAGCAGGGACAGGTCTCTGCAAGGCTCTGCACTCATCAGAATCGCAGGTCGCGATGGATGGATTCAAAATGTTTTCACAACCGTCGCGCCTCAATAAATTAGCCACCCATCACACTTTATTTGCGCTCTTTGTGGGGGGAAAATATTGACGGGAGCTTTGAATGATGAAGGAGAATAGGACGCCTTTATAGACACGGTAAGGTGCTTCACGCGAGAACTTGAGTACTTGATCGCCTCTGCGCTCTTGAGTGTCTCCTGTAATTGTTGTCACCAACACTTTTGAGGATGTGTGTTAACGCAAACACAAATGGCTCTCTGCTGTTTACCTGTTATTTTTCCGTGAGCTGAGTGCTCTAAAGATGCACGCGCGCCACAAGCGGGAGATGGGCAGGTGCGTGTCCGGATGTCACATGGAGAGAGCCACTGTGCCCCTGTCTGTCAGCAGCTGGTCATCTCCTGTCCACATCCCTGAAATGGCCACTGACAGCTGCCGTGCCGTTTATGGCGGGCTCACAGCGGCCCGCTTCCCTCGCAGTGCTTTTAAAGTGACAGCGCAGGGTTATCTGACTGCTTTATTGAAGAGGTTGTGTTTGTGCTAGAATGATGTGCGAAAAGTAAATGTTTTTTTTCTTGTCTCTGCTTTTTTATCAGGCGTTCGACTGGACCGCGTGCGTGGTGGAAGACAGAAGTACAAACGCCGGATAGATGCAGAAAACAGCCCCTATTTGAACCCTCAACTGGCTCTGCCGCCCAAAAAGCCATGTAAGAACATAAAATGTCTTTTTTCGCATACAAATGCATACACTTTTTAAGCAACACTCCCATTTTTTATGTAAAAATAAAACAGGTACAAATGTTGCCTTTAAAAAAATAAAGCTAATTTAAGGTTTAGTTCACACAAAAAAGAAAATTCTGTCATCATTTCCTCATCCTTATGTTATTGCAAACATGACTTGCTTTCCTCTGCAGAACACATTTCTTTTTCTATTTATGACTATACTTATGAATATCAATGGAGTCCAAATTGGTTTTAAGCAAAACAAATCCTAATAAGTCCTTCAAAATCTTCTTCGGTGCTCTGTAGATGAAAGAAAGTCAGTCAAACTTCAAACAGTCAAACCATTTGTCAAAATTAGTCAAAAAAGTCACACCGGTTCAGAACAACCCAAGGGTAAGTAAAGGATGACAGTTTTCTTTCTTGGGGGGTGAAATATTCCTTCAGGTTTGCCGTTTTTGCATCTGTCAATCCCTAAAAAAAGATAAAACACAGAATCTACCACTAATATCTCAATGTCACCTTACAGCGACCTGCCTTCTTTCCAATGCACCAGTAAATTGGACACAAAACAAGAAAGACAGAGATGTAGTATATGACAGAGCCAATCGACCAAGATGTTTGTGCATGTGTGTGTGTTAGGGGAGAGCAAGCAAGCGTGAGAGGGAGAGAGAGGCCTAATCCGGATTAAATCCAATCTGGCAAAGACATCAAACCCACAATACCGGAGCTTCCGCGCTGTCAGACTGCTCTGCAAAGAGACAGCACGGCAGCGCTTAACAGATTTGTCCCTAAAGCCTTTTTACTTAATGGTAGCATATTCTCCTGGAATACAATATGCTTTTATGCATGATAGCAGTGGAAATAATCTTAATTATTACAGTGGTAGAAATCATTTTAGGAATACGGCGCTCTGAATAACCTTCTGCCTAATCCTACTGATCCCTCCTTCCAGGTTCAGGCTTATTTCCAGCCACCCAAAGCAACTTATTTTAAAGCTTATTCTCTATGTCCAGCTCCCATCCACTTTCATTACTTTATTTTCTCTCTGCTATTGTATGCTAGCAAGATGGGGACTTTGGGAGACAGTGTAAGGGGCGATGGACCACTCATTGGAAAATTAACCGGACAAAGCACTCAATATGTCATCCTTCCCACGTTTTTTGTTAAAAGAGCCAGTCTGATTTTTAATTTCAGTTTGTTAGCTCTATAATTTGCATTGCATGCACACATTTTTTGAGCTGAAGAATCTGCTTTTATACTGATTTGAAGTATTTCATTCAAACCTAATACTGACAGTCAGTTTTAAAGATTTGGGTAGGTTTTTAGATTTCTCTTTTATCTAACATATATCCCAACTGATAGGTTTTGTAAAGAGTTTGCCTATTTTAGTCCGGTGTGCCATTGATAGAGGCTTTTATCAGTCTGTCTCTGTGCTCTCTGTATCTTTTCTCTCATTCCTTTCTATCTCTTTCTCTATTTCCACAAAAACAGTGAGGAGTAGCCATGGTCCCAGCCTACCTGATTGATTATTTGCACATAACAAAGGCATGGGGTTTGGAAATTGGGTTGCATTGATTCTAATTAGGGAAACATTAAATAAGATTTACCTAGAGATAGCACTTACAGGCTCCCCCAATCCCTCGAGTAGCAGGGCTGGGCTGATTGATCAATTTCTTCCCCTCCTCCAACACACACACACACACCTCAGAAGTTAATGCTTTTTAATTTAGTGATCCGTTTTGTCCTCGGACCTCAAACACGGATGCACTGGGCTCAAAGTGATTCGCCTGTGCCTTGCAAACACACAGGCACGCACACTGAGATTGCAGTGCTGTATTTGGGTTCTGTCTGTCTATCATATTGCATTGACATAGATGATTAAACAGCAAATGAATTCATTTAACTGTAAGGGTGTCACTAATTACCTATTCCAATCTCCCTCACCGATGCAATCCGATCTGAAATGTGTGTCCTTTCTCTCATTAGATTGACAGAATACCCCGAACACTAATCTTTATATCCGCAACTCACAGTATAATCCACAATGAGAATCATCAGAAGGACGTAAATTAAAAAAGCAGCAGTGGTTCTCAACCGTATTTTATTTTTATTTGTTTTTTTTACTTTATTATTTGTTTTTTTTTTACATTTTCACTAAATCAAATTCCATTATTTTGAATTTAATGTGTATCTAGCCAGCAAAAAAAAAGAAAAAATATGTAAATGTTTGGTACATTCTAATATGCAAATAAAAAAAGCTTGTATTTTCAATTATAAAAAATAGTTTCAATAATTTCAAAAATAGCATTTTCAGTACCACAAACACCATCTTTCTGCCCTGAAAAAACAACTCTGCCAATATTTCATGTTATCTGATTGCTTTCTTTGCTACTGAACCAAACACTATATGACCTTGCTGGTATAATCCCAATCTGTTTCTTTGTTCTCCCCTCGGTGTTCAAATACAGTCCCCTTTGGCTGCCTTGCAGATAACAAGATTGTGTCTCACTTGCTGGTGGCGGAGCCTGAGAAGATCTACGCCATGCCTGACCCCACCGTGCCCGACAGCGACATCAAAGCCCTGACCACGCTCTGCGACCTGGCAGACAGGGAACTGGTGGTCAACATTGGCTGGGCCAAGCATATCCCAGGTAGGACATGAGATAGAAATTACACACAAACTACAGGCAAACTTGCAGTGTGAAGCATGGATTAAATGGTCTGGGGGTAAAGCGTTCAGTCTAGATGAAAAAAAGCAAACCAGATGTTTTATAAAGGTTTAAAAATTGGATATTAAATATTATGAGTCATTATATAATAAATAATCATAAATAATGATTGAAATTTAAGTATAAACATTAACAGCTATTTAAAAAAGGCTTCTCCATAAACAGTGGTGCCCACAAATCTGAGAATGCTACAATTATTTTATTGTTCTTTTTTTTTTATGTATTTATATAAATATAAAAATATATTTATTATATTTACATTATATTTTTCTATTTTGATTTCTATTTTATATACCAATGTTTGATTGTTTTAAATTTTTATCCCAAAAATTTCAATTCTATAATTTCAGCATTATCAGGCTTCTGTTCTTCGCTGTACAGTATGTGCAAATTCTGAACAAAAACTGTAAAGTGTGTTTGAGTAACTGCTGTTTTCAGCAAGTGCAAAGCAGTTTCTTGAACCTAAACAAAGCTGTGCCTTGTCAATCAAGGGCATTTGCCATCACGCAGGCCACCACTGACACGTTCCTTAGGTCAGCATTTTTCCTCCCTCTGTGACAGCAGACAAGGATCAATTTGTTTAGTTTTAGCTTAAATCCTTCCTCA